>BDUI01004096.1:71354-83764 GCA_002335545.1 Apodemus speciosus
ATTATAACATGTCTTTCTATATATTTCTTCAATTTTATCAGAAATATTTTCCATGTAAGTCTTCAAGTTTATCAGAAAATGTTTTATAATTCCACTGTCAATCAACCTAGTTATTTCTGAACATCGATCAAATATTTTCTATAATTAAGTMCATACTGCAGCCAATAGTTATATGTTCTCCTATGTCCAGCAGCCTCTCTCTGATGTTCACAGAAAAAGTGCTGTGTCAATCATTAGTTTTCTGAGTCTAACCTATCCTCCTCCTGCCTCCCAGACAAGATGTGTTCTTTGATATCTCAAAGCTCATATCATCCTTGAATCTGTGGCAGAAGGTACCAGCTCTGTGTACCACCCAACTGGTGAGAGGGTAGGGATGACTTTAGGTACACAGTAAAGTGTTATCACAGGTAGCAGGACAGCTGCTCTTAAGAGCAGCTCTTGGGGGGCTGGAGAGATTGCTCAGTGGTTAAGAGCAGTGACTGCTCTTCCAGAGGCCCTGAGTTCAAATCCCAGCAACCACATGGTGGCTCACAACCATCCGTAATGAGATCTAACGCCCTTTTCTGGTTTCTGAAGACAGCTACAGTGTACTTACACATAAAAATAAACAAATAGGGGGTTGGGGGGGCGGGGAAACCAGGAAAAAGGGAAATGAAATGTAAATAAAGAATATATCCAATTAAAAAATAGGCAAAAAAAATAAACAAATCTTTTTTAAAAAGGTGTTTAAAAAAAAAGAGCAGTTTTTGAAGGGTTAGCCTTTGGCTGGCATCCAGAAATTTAGCTGGTCTTCCCAGCAACCATATGGTGGCTCACAACCATCTGTAATGAGATCTAACGCCCTTTTCTGGTGTCTGAAGACATCTACAGTGTACTTACACATAAAAATAAACAAATCTTTAAAAAAGTGTTTGAAAAAAAAAGAGCAGCTCTTGAAGGGTTAGCCTTTGGCTGGCATCCAGAAATTTAGCTGGTCAATAGTTTCCCCCCCCCCCATGTTATAAAACTTTAATTGAATGATAATACTGACCCATGGTGCCTAAACCACACAATGTGGTTTGAGCTGAATACCTACTTTCCTTCTGGGAGGCCAGGGCATCAATAGCTGCTAAGGAGAGGATGTTTTGTGTCTAGTTCCAATAAAACCTCAGGCATTTAGCCTTTGCTACATTCCCCTGGACACAAGACAGAGCGTATATCAAAGCTCTACACAGCTGGAGTGGGGAGCTCTACACAGCTCCACCGGGTCAGGACTTCGCAACCTTAGACTTTGTCTCCTTCAAACTTTGTCCAGACTCCTTTGCCTTGCAGATTTTGTCATGTATTACTGTGTTATTTGTCTTGGTGGACTCGTGATAGAGACTGCCTATGTTGAATCCAAAGACTATCACAACTGACCGTGTGATGGGTGCAAGAGGCTTCCCCTCCTCTCTGCTTTGGTTTCCTCCTAAGTAGAATTGGCAACAGTGCCAGAGTGGGAGTGCGGGCTCAGCCAGTAAGCTCCCACTGCATACTGCCAGAGGATCCTGAGTTGGATCATCACAACCAATGTTGGGTGGTTCACAACTGCCTGTGTCTCCAGCAGCTCCAGGGAGCCTTGACATATCTGTCCTCTGAGGTTACCTGCACATGTCCGAACACAGATACACAAACATACACATAATAATTAAAAGCAAAACATAAGCTCATTTTTTTAAAAGAATTGCCAATAACAGTGCTTACCTCAGAGGGCTGTTGTGATAATTAAGTGTATTAATGGAGGCGGCGTGTTTTAGGTAGTACCTAAGACATAGGAAGTACATGCAGTTTTGGCTATGATTGTCGTTTCACACTAAGAATGCACAAGATAAAGACTGCACTCCAATTCCATCCCTTTGAGTGACTTTGCATACATTACTCAAAGTCTTCCTGGGAGTGGTAGGAATAGGGGTAATGACCCCAGAAAGTACCCAATGTCTGAACATTCAAATACTTTAAGGAATTGTTTTTATTAGAATCACACATACTTTCATCTAATTCTCTGAGTATATCACCCTAAATTTCACCATATCAACCATCCTGTTTCTGTCCCTCATTTGTCATTTATTTTGCCCTGCGAATGTGCACTTTACCCAGCCCCAAAGAGTAGCTTTAGGAACAAAGGGCTACTCTTCCTCTTTGTACAAATCAAATATTGATTCTTCATTCCACCCTAATGCATGTGTTGAATACATGCCAAGCTCTCTTCTAATGAGGCATTGGGGAGAGAAATTAAACCAAATTTCCGATCTCAAAGAATCAGTACTGTAGACCAGCCAATAAGACATTCTTGAAATATGTTGTGATTAGTATAGCAATAAAAGATAATGTGGTCAAATAGACTTTATTTCTTTCTACTGTGTACTTTCTGTAGTACACAGAAAATGTCTGCAGAAGAAACATACTGAATCTTGAAATGATATTTACTTCACCAGATGAAACTAAAAATTAAAGGGCAGTATTCCTCTTATGAAAAAAGTGTCATTGTGAGATTATAGCCTAGCCCAGGTTAGAACTGCATAGAGCATCTGTCAAGGAAGCCAATCAGAAAGTAGTAGGGATTCCCAACTGGTTATAGAAGAAAGGGCCAAAATGAGTAATGGGAAATGGGTGACATAGGGAAATCACACTTTTCAACATCAGCAAATAAGGCTGCATATTTGCAAAGGGAAAAATTATATAAAATGAATAAATTCTGTATCACATAGAAATACATTGAAATTTGGAAGTATTGTGCAACATAATAATTTTATACACACAAACATGACTATGTATATGAAATACAATCTCTAATAGCTTTGTAAACATAACCATGAATATGTGTGTGTATGAATATATGGTCACTACCTCTACCTACTAAGCAACGAATACTACAGTACTAAGGAGCAAGGCTTAGATCTTGTAATTAAATACCATCTTCAAAGTAACCAAGACTTCTTGGAGAAATAGCTCCTGCAAGTACCAAAGCAGGAAGAGTCATGAATGACCCCAGAAAATCCTGTGTACTAAATTAAAGCATCTAAATGTAAAGAATGGTAAGATTTGAAAAATGGCACAAAAAACAATTTTTAAGAGTTTCAATTGGCCAGMTATAAACCTACTTAAATTTCTGAGTAAAGGAGAGTAATAGGTTTGATTAATTTCATAAAACAGGAATCCATGAATCCATAAGGATATAATGAATAAATCGAAAGCTTAACAAGAAGAATTTGATTTCTCCAAGTAGCTCTATAAAAAATGCAATTTATATGGAAAAATCACAGAAATCTTCATAATCAAGTTATCTACCACTACCAATCATGGAAGAAATAAAAATTTGAGACCATGTGATAAGATAGTAAGAATACAGTGCCATTTGTTACATGTCAAACGTACACAACCTAAACCGAATCATGAAGAATCTTCAGCCAAAAAAAAATAGGAAGGTATCTATAACATAATTGACCTGCATTCTATACAAGTTTAAGACCTTGAAATCTAGGAAAAATTGGATAAACATTACTCGTTAAGGAAGTCTAAATCTAATTAGCACTATTGTGCTAAATAGAAAAAAAAAAAGCTCCTTACAAGATCATTCTACTGGGAAGTCTTACTGATAATTGGAAAAACCAGAATCTGACATTGTGGACTAGACACTGATAATGTGTTGACAATAACTTCCTGTTTTTGAAAGTTGTACTTATAAAAGAAAGCAACCCATCTGTGAAAAAATGCACACTAGTTTTGGGAGGTCATGGGAGAAGTCAACTTACTCCCAAACAATTGAGAAAAACAAAATTTTTTGTACTACACATTTAATTCCTTGTAACTTTGAGATCATTTTCAAATGAAGCAAAATCATCCTTACATAAAACATTTCATTACTTAAAACTCTTCGTCAGCCTCCCATTGAAAATGGGAGGGCTTTTAAATTCAATTTTTAAGGATTTGTTTATTTTTATGCACACTGGCATTCTGCCTACATGTCTGTGCCAGAACAAGAGTGCCAGATCCCCTGGACCTGCAGTTACGGACAGTCGTGGGCTGCCATGTGGGTGTCGGGGATCGAACTCAGGTCTTCTGGAAGAACAGCCAGTAATCTTAACCACTGAGCCATGAAACCTCTGAAAATGAGTTGAAAGCTTTTGGATGGGTCGTTTCTACTTTTTGGTCTTGCTGCAGTCTGTGTGTCTTTTTGTTTCACRTTTTTTTCTTTCCTAATTACAGACATATTTGAATAGCTAGCAGGCTAATGTGTCCCTCCATCATCACATTTCTTGGGAGCCGTTAGTCTTTGCTCATGTTRCCCACCAGGATGTATCCCAGAGAAGAGAGGATGGTTTAAATTACTTGYGACAAGCTGCTTGTGTCTCTGTGTTCTCTCTGCCCTCCCTTTCCTAAGCATGTCTTCTTTGTATCCTCCCTTCAAGAGTTGCAAATGATGTAAGATGCAACTCCAGAAGCTTTAAGAAGCTTCCTTATCGCCTAAAAGATAAAATCTAAATGAATTCACTGTGGTAACAAAAACCTATTAGCTTCCACTTGATTCTTCAGTTCTCTGTTTTGGATTTTTTTTTCCTAAGCAGTTTTGGATCAATGTGGCATAATGAACTAGTTTGCTTAAGTGTTAATCTTGTTTTCCTCAATTTTTAGTTACCCTTTTATTTATCCATTTTGAAATGTGTATGATAATCAACAGTATCTCCCGAGATTATTTGTAGGGCTGAGTTAATGCATGTGTACTTCGGCCAGTTCCTGGTACAGGTTAACAGCTGCTACTTCAGGCTGTTTCTGATAGTTCTGCCTTTGCTCGTTATACTTCCGCTTCTTTCCTACAATATGTTGGTTTAGCAACAGGTCCTACTGCCATAAAATTAACTGACATCTGGTTTACTACCCACAGACTCATTATCAATTTCTACTTATTTCAAATTATGASCATCAGCTTCCATCGTTTCTTCTTTCRGGGWCTTTAAATGCGTCTACTTCAATGGTTAAGGTGTCATGACTCAAAAAATACAGTTTCTGTATCAAATAAAGAAGAGGATCAGAAGGCAGATTCACAARCCCAGAAATCCTGTAGAATGCTTCATAKTTRTTGATACACAAAAGTTGYAAATAATTTTATTTSTAGGAAGTTTTATTTTTAATTACTCTGTCCGGTCCCTTGCAAACGGGGTCAATTCAGGCGAGTTCTCCACTATCTGCCAAATATGCCCTTTCAAGGATACCCACCCTTTAATCAAACCTCTGGAGAGGACTCGCAAGCCGGATCTCTCCACCCGGGTTTTCCCGTCGCCCTGGCAACGGGACCGGAAAAGGCGGGCTTCACACCYTTCCTTCCGCCAGCCGTGGACCTCGGCCGCAAAGTGCCTGTGGGCCGCGCTAYGGGATTCTTCCCTATCTCTGGCTAGGACCGGTACCCAYAGCCACCGCCGCAGCCGCACAGCAGGCCACGTCAGCCTAAGCGATCCCACCCGTCCCTCTCCGCCGGCCGCTGTCTGGCTTTCGCCCACGCCTTTCCCACAATGCCCCGCGCCAGGCCCCGCCCCGCCGGCGCGACGGGAGCGACCGAATTGCTGCTGCGCGCGTTCGCAGGCGGCGTCCAGTCTTGCCGGGTCCTGAGCTCGGCGGCCTAAGGATGGGGCAGTAGCGGAGGACGCCGAGGTGGGCGCGGGCCGGGCTCCACGCACCGCGGGGCTTCAGGGAGGGAAGGCGCTAGACCCATCCCGCCGCCTCGGCGCCCCCCATTGTGCCGGGTTCTCACTGCCCCCTCCACCCCACCTCTGCGGGGTCCCTTCTGCTCGCACTTTCTTACTCGGGTTCTCTCTCCCAGGTCCGACCTGTGACCTCAAACGCACCCTCTGTCTTTTCGCCTCTCCCCGATCCCGCTCTGGAGCCGTGGCAGCATCCATCATTAACATTGCGTTTACCTGCAGCCTCACTGGCCCCGGGCTGTTCAGTTAGTCCCAGGCTGCCTGAGAACCCACGCTAAGCCGAGGGACGC
The DNA here is from genome assembly GCA_002335545.1 of Apodemus speciosus. NCBI lineage: Eukaryota > Metazoa > Chordata > Mammalia > Rodentia > Muridae > Apodemus > Apodemus speciosus. The sequence goes on from BDUI01004096.1 coordinate 77,359, forward strand.
CCTATCCCACAGTCTTCAATGAGATTTGTTCTTCATTTGTTTTCCTTCCTGATGGTTGTCAGTCTGGATATTTCTGTTTTCCTATCAGTATATTTTACAAAGGTATATTTGGGGGTGGGGGKAATGGAAAGGAGGAGTTAGAAGTGATGTGAGGCCTGRTCCCAGGTAAGGAGGAATACTTAGAAACTTATCTGGACTTAAGTAAAGAGTGCYTAAACTGAGGATGTTAGGGAAGTTAGCTCTTTCTTTTCCCGAAGCATTTTAAGATATTAAAGAACATTAGTTTAACCGTACGGTTAAATGCTAGGGTTCTGCCCTCAAGCATGCCTGATTCTCTTCTTTGTTCTATTTTTGTTTATTCCAGACAATGAAATTGCATTGATTTGCAATTATTCTTTTCTTAATATAAAATAACTTCTCTTGGTRCTAACACTTTAGAAAACTTGTGTGGCCTGCTTTTTTAAGTTATCTATTTTTATACTGAAGTTCTCAAACAGTTATGTAAAAGGGACAACCCGCTTGGAAAAGCTTTAAGCTTCCTTTTTTTTTCCCTCAAAGGCATTCTCTACAAATGAGATTAGATTTTTAAAAAAGGAAATTGAACKAAAGACTTTCCAGGCGTGGAAGGAGCTGAAAGGGAAGAGGTATTAGAAAAGGGCAACATGATGGGAAAGGAAATACTGCTGATTCTTATCCTGGTAGTGTCTTAATGACCAGAGCCTTTGTGTCTCTGTCCTTAACTCTCTGTCTCTGTCCCTGTCTCTCTGTCTCTCTCGCCCACTCGTGTATGTGTGTTTCTTGTAAGCTAGCTAGCTAGCTACTACCACTCATTACCTTTTTCCTGCTACCTACAGTGATTTTACAAACATGCCTACCTGAATATAGAGGCAAGGGAGGGTCCTAGAGGCCAGGTGTTCAAAGCTATTGACAGTGATGTGGCCTTTAGTGGAGACCGTATTGCTGACTGTGTCACTTGGCAAATCAYGTTATAAATGTTTGGTTTGAAAAGTATTTTAACTGCCTGGTTTGCTCTCTTTAGGTTAACATTTTTGAGCTGTGTTCCTGAGATGCTTGATTGACCCATGAAGTAATGTGGACAGAGATTCTCACATGTGTTTGTTATAACCACTGGACCCAGCATTGTATCTTAATGTTCACATAAGTCAGAACTTGCATAACAAAGAGAATGGGAGTCTGGTTAAACAAAGATGACTTTATCAGAGACTTGAAGAGGATAAGTCTCTGTCTTCTGATACTGTATRTAGTCATTGTAGTGGGCACGGATCAGAATTTTTACAGTTTACTTGGAGTATCTAAAACTGCAAGCAGTAGAGAAATAAGACAAGCCTTTAAGAAATTAGCACTGAAGTTGCATCCTGATAAAAACCCGGTAGGTAAAATTTCTCTTTTAAATATCTGGTTATTTTGCTCTGTCTCTATTTTAATTATTGTTAAATAAGCATTTGAAATGCTTAAGCATAATGTCAAGAATTATGATTTGAGAACTGCAGATATAATTCAGAAGTAGAGCCTTGGCAGCACGCACAAGGCTCAGGGGTTTGATCCCCACAGCCTGAAACTAATGATTCATCTGTTAAGTAAAGCCARGAGAAACAAAGTGCAGTGATTTTGTTGGTATCAAACACAGTTAGTTACCTCTTCTCTGTAAACTGGTTTCCAGCAGAAGTAGAGACACTAGCCCCAAGCCCTGTCTGTGAAGGGGTGTTCATACTTAAGTGGGTGAAGAACAATAGACAAATCTGCCCTCAGAACTCAAGTGTCCTGCAGGTGTGACAGCAGTAGCTAGTCACAGCGTGCTCTAACTTTCACTCYTGCTTTCCATGCACGGCTCCAACTTTTGACTTACAAACTTGTAAATGAAACGTTGAGAGCTCCAGATGGATTTCCAGTTGTAAATATTTGAATGTATACCCAAGAATCTTTAAAAACATTTATTTTGAATGTTAGGGTATTTAAAGTTTTTTTCANGATGCCACTCCGGCCTCTGAGTTGTCTCCTCCCTCACCCATGCTGGGACCTTGTGCTCTCCTCCACCAAGCTGTCTCCTGACCTCAAGTGTTTCTTAGTTTGAGTGAAAGAAAAGTTAGTTTTGTTCTGCTATTTAGTTTATATATTTCATAAATGTTACTTTGATTAGTGTTTTCTAATTTACTCTCAAGCTGAGTTGATATTCAGAAATTACTTTATAAGTATATTCGTCAGTTCTTCATATTCTTATGTGTGTTTCGTGCTGTATGGGGCATTAGAAGTTAACTCTAAAAGCTTTTTAAAACTTTGCACAGCATTAGATGTTCCAACAAAAGCTAAACTTTTTTTTTAAGTATAATGGSAGCTTGTCTAGTAAAAACACGGTCCTCCTTGTGTGACACTTTTGTTGATCATGATTTTACATAGTGACAAGAATAAGCAAGAAAAACGAGAGGGGCACAGAGGAAAGAAGGGAAGGAGGAMGAAAARATAGAAGTCACATCAGGAGTATGGTCACAGAACCAGTGTCTCCCGTTGTCACTAGATAGCTTTGAATGCAGGCTAAGACCTTACGTGCTTTTATATTAGAATAAAGAAAATAGTTTAAATTTATTACTGCAATTTACTCAAGACTTAATTTGCTTATGAAAATATTTAAATATATTATCTACTGACTTTCTCCTGCAAGACCTGGTTTGCTATTTGCTTAAATAAAATTTTATTRGAATGCACTTCTRCTCGTTTGTTATATATGATTTATGACTTCTATAAGACTATAAGGCAGAATTGAGTATTTGTGTTTAAAAACAAAACCAAACAACACCACAGAAACTGTGTTCTATAATTTCTTATAAAGTCAAAATATTTATTTACAAGTGGCCTCTGTTAAAAATGTGCTATTTGTACTATATACCATTGTTAATGTTACTTGGATATTTTAGGTAGTAATGAGGAATTTTCTCACATTGAGTTTAGCTATAGTAAATAAAACTTATACTTACTACTAAATATCTGCTGCAGATTTTATAGTCATAGGATTTTCAAGCAATATAACATTTTAAAGTGATGCCATATATTAAATAGCTTGTCATCTTTAGGAGAAGTTAGGTGAAGGGTACATGAGAATTTGTGCTGTTTTTGCAACTTCTTTTTTTTTTAAACATTCATTTATTTTATGTATATGAGTACACCACTGCTCTCTTCAGATACAGGAACCTATTCACTAGGATTCTGATGGGTGATTAGGAACTAGTCACCTCACCAGGGAGAAGCTTACCAAGATGCTGTCAGTTATGAAACGAGTCATCAGTAGTTGTAGTTACTGTTGGCTTTTCTCTTAATTTGATGTGTAGTTTTCAAGTTTGAAATTCAGTGTAACTATCTGATTTTTGTATAGCTAAGGCACTTTTATATAGTGATTTGTTTTAATGAAGTTTTAATTTTATGATTTTTATCTACTTTTAAATTAGGTATTTATGATGATGATCCTGAAATCATAACATTAGAAAGAAGAGAATTCGGTAAGTTTATAGTCATATGACTTTCTGAAAGCACATACAAATCACATCTCTTACCCCAAACTCACCAGTCTAGATGTAATCAGAAGTTAGAAATTCTTCAGGTCTTAAGAAAGAATATGCTGTACATGGTCCATTAAACTGTTCAGGAAGCAGTGGAGCATATAGCCCAGGGTTTCAGAATAAAAGCACCAGCGGGGGCTGGAGCAGCAGTTCTCAGCTTGGGGAGCGAACAACCTTTAGGGTTGCCTAAAACCTTCTGCACATCAGATATTTACATAATTCACAATGGCAGCAAAATTACATTTATGACATAGCAACAAAATAATTGTATGTTTGGGAGTCAGCACAGCTGAAAGGTCGCAGCATTAGGAAGAACTACCGTTAGAGAGCTYGCTCAGGGGTTAAGAACCTTCTGCTCTTCAGAGACCTGGATTCAATTCCTAGCACCCACACGGTGTCTCACAGTCATTGCTAACTATAGTTTCAAGGATTTCGATGCTGTGCAGAACTATCACATACATAAAATTTTAGAAACTTTAATACTTTTTAGCCATTGTAAGTTGTGTATATGAATATTTCAACATCTTTCCTACAAAAGAAATAGGGGAACCCCATTTATTGCCAGGGAAAACTAACACCTTATCACACTGTATGCAGTTCTGTAGCTTTTCCTGTGCAGTTCTCAGACTGACTCATCTCATCTGTAAGTGTTTTGTGGACCATTTGTGGTTAGGAAACAGCAGATTGCATATAGAATCAGAGGAACTGAACCAAACCTGCAACTGGCTGCTTTGTGAGACCACCAAAAATAAGACYTYACTAAGGTTTATGTTGCAAAAAAGGGCCTCCTAATTAGGTCACTTAGAACCCCAAATGATAATTTTAAATTCAGCCATGAAACCCTAGAGATAATTCAGAGATAGTTAACTACTACTACTAGCTCTGTTCTTCATGTCAGGAGATTGTGATAAGATGATCCTGACATTTTAGTTCAAGAAGTGGAGAGACAAGTGTGGGTTACAGAGACAACTGGTATTTGGGCAGATGTCACCATTGGGGCTGTTTGTGAGTTTCTATGCCATTTTTTAATTGGTTTGAGTTACTTAATCTTTCAATAAATAACTGGAACCATTTTTAAATGATGTGTATTCTTCCTGACTTCTGGGCTAGTCCTCAGTACTCTCCGATCAGCTCTGTTCAGGTAGAACAAAATGGTCACATGCTGTGCTGTCTGTGGTCATGCCCAGTTCATCTCTGCTTGCAGAACCCTTCCTCTGTACCCTTAAGTCCTGATGAATCCATTGACATCTCTGCCCTTTCTTGCCCCTCAGGCATCTCTTCAGGCAGTGGCCAGTACTGGCTCTGATTCTCACCATCCCATATAGTAGCATTGGATTCCTCAGGCTTTCAATATAGGTCTTTATATTTTGTCCAGTTTCCAGTTGTTAGTACTGAGAAAATCTAAATTACCCAGTTCACTTTTCCTGGGGTTCRGTTCAGAGGAGTCTGTAGTAGTTAGTGAGCACCAATTTCAAAGTTGTCATGGTCTTTCCCTTTGGTGAGGAATCCTGTTTTCCGTTTAGCATAAGCATATTATCTTTTTCGTTGTCACGGTACAACAGTACATGGGATGTGATCAAGTTCTAGGCTGTATTTGAAAGGTAGAAACACCTCACCAATTAAGGCCATAGTTCAGGCATCCTTTTGAAGATGGCTCAAGAAAGAGGACTTAAGACAGTGCTGTATTTTCTGTACCGGTAGAAGCTATTGCACAGATATAGATATTCTGGCTTTGCGATTTAAACGAAATTTGCATTTTTTAATATTCTTGTTGTATTTTTGGTTCCTGAGTTACTATGAAAGCATTTTATTGTGCTATTTTACTACACTTTATAAAAGTACTTTGAGCCCAGCACACTGGCCGGGCCTGGCCTGTCCTGTCCTGTGAGCTGGCTGCATGAGAAGCTGAAGCCGAGTCCCTGCCGAGATGATGACAACATAACAGAGCTGACTTTGTCTCTAAATCTCATAAATGAAGGAAATGAAAGTGATCTTAATCTTACTACTACGTAGGCAGTAAGAACTGAGCAAATACTTATTGCTGAGATTAGAAGTGTTTCTGACTCAGGGATACTTAGAGCAATAGATCCTCCATCTTGCGTGTTTATAATTCATAAAAGGATCTCTTTTCCTGTGGAAGTTTTCATTAACTCTGTTGAAGACTTTCCCTAAATTATACCACTTGCTGGTCTAAGCCAACATGACATTTGTTGAGATCATTTAAGTAGTTTAACATGTCCTCAAGTCTGCTAAAGAATGATTGAGGAAAATCCTAAGTGATGTACTTTTGCATGCAATGTGTAGATGAACTGTTTCTCCACAGTACTGCCTGGCCACTGAAATGTGTTCCTGAATGTTTTCAGCTAACCAGTCAGCTAAGCCAAAGAAGCATAGTACACACTTCTTAACAGTTACAATTTATAAAAATTTTATTTTAAAATCACTGACAGCTGATATGGGTATTAAATGTTATGAACACTCTTAAAGCAACTTGCCCCACATTTTTATCTAGAATATTAGAGTGATCCTTGCTTAATATCGTAAAGTTTGTCTTCATCAAGTCCTTCTATATTTCTGTGCTGCTGGCTAGGCTTTACATGGTGCTTCGTATCTGGGTTAGGAAAAATATGTATCGATGTTTTAAGATGACAGAATTTTTAACCTTGCATTCTTAAGCAACATGCTTTTCAAAGGTAAAGATCTTATTTAGGAAGAGGATCTAATTTAATCACTGTAATCTTYCCTCTGTTGTACAGGTCAGTAGCACACACCATTGATCTCAGTACTCGGAGCCAGAGGCAGTAGGATCCCTTGAGTTCAAGGCAAGCCTGGGGCTC
>BDUI01004097.1:87079-102115 GCA_002335545.1 Apodemus speciosus
GCATCAGTCTTATATGATTTCACACTGCTTATATATGGTTTTTTAATTTTAAAAATAACTAGAATCAGAATATCTCCATCTTTAAGTTTTTCTATCTGCTATCTGTCTGTCTGTCTGTCTATTCTTGCATTAACCTATCTACTGTCTACCTATTGTCTGTCTTTTATGCATGTCTTTTGCCTTAGTTTCCTTTCTTTTCTTCCCCATCAACCTTTTTGGATTCTTTGATTTTACATCTTGAAACTTTCATTTGTGTTAATTTTACTGTGATAAAAGATTAAGCAATAGACAGGATCTATCAGCATTATTTTTCTAAGTAATAGTATTATGGAGTTGCAGTTTTGCTCATATCTATAGTGAACGAATACTGTTCCTTTTTTTTTTTTTAAGGCCAAGAAAGGACAAACTGCTGGTAATTTGAAAATGTCTCTAACTAGTTTAATGGCTTTCTCTATTTTTTGAGGATTTAACATATTTTGGCTTGTATGAATACAAACGTGACACAATGCRTCTAGTTTACATTACAGAACAATGATAAGTGAGCCAGAAAGAGTTTTATCTGCTGTTCTCTGTAGAAGCACGTGTGTGAGTGGGATGTGCTTGGGCCTTGTCCTTCCTACTATGGGAAGGGTATYGAAGTTCTAAAGTATCATTTAATCCGATTAGTTAATTCCTCTTTTTAGTCAGATCATTCCCTGGAACAATCAATTTCTCCTCACTCCCACACTAGCAAGAAATGGGTTCTCATTTACTTAAAGTGTAAGAGTCACATAGAATAAAGGAAATGTATACATCACGTCTGATCTTCAAGGTTATTCTTATGGATGTGACCCAAATGACATTTTATGTTTACTTTATARATTTTAAGACCTTATTAAAAATGTCTCAAATTGGACACAGCCATTCATGCCTGTAATCTCAGCATTCAATATGAGAATGCAGAAGGAATGTCTTGATTTAAATAGAGAAACTCTATCACAGACAAACAAGTAGAGTAAAAAAACAAAGCAAATAACCCCATGACATTTTGGGACAAATATATTTTCTATGATTATTCTCTTCTTCTTGTTCATTTTTTTGTTATTTTATTAGACACATTCTTTATTTACATTTCAAATGATTTCCCCTTTCCTGGTGCCCCCCCCAAAGGCCCATTAGCCCTCTCCCCTCCCCTTGTTCCCCAATCAACCCTTCCTGCTTCCCTGTCCTGGCATCCCCCTACGCTGCTGCATCGAGCTTTTCCAGGACCAGGGGCCTCTCTTCCCTTTGATATCCAACAAGGCCATCCTCTGCTGCCTATGTGTCTGGTGACATGGGTAACACCATGTGTACTATCTGGTTGGTGTTTTTGTCCCTGGGAGATCTGGGAGTACCAGGTGGCTCATACTGTTGTTCCTCCTATGGCACGGCAANGCATCGAGCTTTTCCAGGACCAGGGGCCTCTCTTCCCTTTGATATCCAACAAGGCCATCCTCTGCTGCCTATGTGTCTGGTGACATGGGTAACACCATGTGTACTATCTGGTTGGTGTTTTTGTCCCTGGGAGATCTGGGAGTACCAGGTGGCTCATACTGTTGTTCCTCCTATGGCACGGCAAATGATGCCCAAGAAGAAGGAAGAACAAAGTATGGATACTCTGGTCTTTTTTAGAAGCKGGAACAAAATGCCCACAGAAGGAGATACAGAGACAAAGTGTGGAGCAGAGTCTGAGGGAAAGACCATCCAGAGACTACCCCACCTAGTGATCCATCCCATATACAGTTACCAGACACTATTATTGATGGTGGGCACAAGTACTTGCTGATTGCCGGATATAGCTGTCACYTGGGAGGCTCTGCTAGTGCACGACAAATACAGAGGGGGACACTCTCAGTYAGCCATTGAACTGAGCACAGGGTCCCCACTGGGGGAGCTAGAGAAAGGACCCAAGGAGCTGAAGGGATTATTCTCTTCTTAAATCCATATAAATGTGAGATCTGATTAGTTCATTCCTCATTTTAATYGGGCCATTCCTTGAAACTTCGATTCCTCCTTAGTTCCACACTAGCAAGCAATGTTTTATTTATTTATTTTAATAAAAATTTGTATTAAAAACTTAAGGTATTTTTTTGTTAGAAATATTTGTTTTATTTTAAAATTATGTGTCTGTATCTGTCTGTGCATATGTACATGTGCGTATCCAGAAAAGGCCAGAAGAGGGCATTGAATTCCTTAGAGCTATTGTTATAGGCATTTATGTGTGCCCAGGATGGGTGACAGAAATCAAACTTTGATCCTGTGCAAAACCAGGAAGTTCTGTCAACTTCTGACCTATCTTTTCAACCCTGAAACCAACTTTTCAAACTATTTCTGTTATATATTTTATCCATGTTAAACTAAAGAAAGAGATGAAATTCTTCTAATTAAGTATATAAACAAGAGGTGATTATTCACAATAATCACCTAGATAGAGAATTGACTGCTCCGACTTGATGCTTACATGAACTCATCCCAGATGACAGTGTAAAGTACAGCCAGATAGTTTACAGTTAAGAGTGTGCCAGTCTGACCACAGGTGAATCCTTGTGATTTCACCAGAGGTATTGAGATATTTCCATTAAACATGCCTCATGTTCTTCCTTTTTACTCCACTAGTGATTTAATAGATTAGGGTGATCTGGTTAACGTCGGCCACACTATTTTGTTCTTTTAACATCTAGGTTCCCTTCTCCTCACACACAGACACTAAATTCAGAGATTGCTGTGTTAGGCAAATATTGTGCCACCACGACGTACCTCTCTGGCTCTGGTGGAAGTGGATGACTAAAACTTATTCTGAAAAATGAATGGTGGTAATTTTCAAGACCTCCCTAGGATTGATGCAAATACAGTATTTTTCCTTTACAAAGTCATTGACATAAAAGATACTAGGAGGTGCTGGATTGTAGGGGTGAAAATATTTTGCCTTCCAATGCAAAACTGGGTTCCAGAACTGCTCCTTAAAAGAGCCCTTTCCACCAGTCTRATTGTACCCTACACCACTGTTTTTATGAAATTCCACAGGAGTTTCTGCTGCTCACTCTTCTGTAGTAAACTTTAATTTGTTTTCATCAGACTTAGAGATCCCATTACCAATAAACAAGCTTTAAAAAAGGAAACAATGGTAGCACTTCAATTTATTTTACTCAGAGCATAATCATTTTTGTTCAATCAAATGCTCAGCATTAAATTCAAATGGACTTTCAAATCTTCCCTAGTAGCATTTAGTGCCAAGGACTAGCTGTAGACAAGACATCTTAGTAAACTTGTATTAAATCATGTCTTGGTAACATTAGCATCATCAGTGGCCATTTAGGAAGGTATAGAGACATTTTCTATGTAGATGTAACACATAAACTATGGACACTGTAGCATCCATGGAAAATAAAGATGCATCATTACGAGTTATAATTTATACACTCACTGAATAAGGTAAGTCAATTTTTTTTGCTACTCTAAGGACTTATAGTTGACACACAGTTGAAAGTCTAGTCAGTAGAAAGTAGTGTGATTGGCTTGGCTGCTGTACACGCCCTTAACTTGTTGTACACTCAGACAGTCCTTCTGCCAGCTTTTAAGTTTGCATCCTTGTGCCCCAGGACCAGACCCCCTTCCACTTCAGGCTTCTCCTTTTCCAGTGATACAGCTACTGTTCCTACCTACTATATTTATGCTACTGCATAAACAAAATATCATATAATATATAAAAATGCTTCTAAAATCTGAGTGTACCTAGATATGTTTGGTTTTAACATTATTACAGATTACTTTTACTAAGAAGGTTCTCCAAGTCACTGTTTCTTCTAGATATCTCTACAGTCAAGAGAAAAAGTAGTGGTGCAAAAGCATGTGGTCTTGAGAATTGAAATATACTCAGGAATGGTGAGCAACTCCCTCTTAGTACAATAATGCTAGTTCTTGTGTTGTTGATAGGTAGGAAAATTAGAATATTCCTTTTGGCTTTATGCACATCAATAACTATTAGGAGATGGTCCTAACTCCTCTGGATTTCTTCACAGGACTCTCCTTCGCTATGCTTTCATCTGTACACCCAGTATTTGGTTTATATGGATCTCTGTTTCCAGCCATCATTTATGCTGTCTTTGGAATGGGACGCCATGTTGCTACAGGTAATAATTACAGTCTATGCTCAAGCTTTTCATAACTAATAAAAGGGGCTCAGGGTGTTCATTAGTTCTCAATTACCTTTTCAAAGCCCTTCTCAYTGCACTGAGGGATGGGAGGTATGTTTATTTGTCAGATACATCCTATGACTTATTGCAGTATCACTGTGACATGAAAGAAGGAATCTGAAAAATAGCATTGCTGAATTGACAATGGAATAAGCATGTAAGCATTTGAAAAAAAAGTGTAAAATTTAATTATTCAATTATTGAAAAATATTTTGAATATATTTCTTCCATTCTTGAAATAAGTGATCTAAATAAGATACTGGTGTATCTTACCCTACCTTACTCTGCATCTCTGAAAAACACAACAATGACTACAAAGGGTGAGCAGTCATAATTATTCTCTGGATAGAATAGGCTGCCTTTCTGTGTGAGCTACACCCAAGTGCATGCATCTTCTATTATTTACAAGCTGAATGATCCTAGACAAGGTTTTAAAACTCTATTAGTTCCTTTATAACTAATAAGATGACTCCTCCCCCATTTCTTACAATAGTGTGAGCTACACAATTGGTATATAATGTTTAATGTAACACTTGCTTATATCAATGTAACATTTATTGAGGTTACTTACTATAAGATGATGCCTTAATTGTAAATGTTCATTCAACAACAAAATATAGTTCAATGGAGATAATGCAAGACGCTACTATTTATTTCTGTGAGATCTCAGCCCTTAAGGAATAACATTCACAACAGTGTCTTCTATGGTCAGTTGGTGTTGTTGATTGTATTACTTTCATATTGTCACAATTATCAGGAGATGTGTGACTTAAAACAAGAGGCCTTCTGGGTTCGGTGGTCTGAACAAGTCTTCCAGCCCTAAAATGAGTAGTCAGTGAAGCTGTGTTCCTTTCTGCATGCTTCAGCAAACACCCCATTTTCTTGACTTTTCTGTCTTCTCAAAGCATCCTGCATTCCTGGGCTCCTGGACTTTCAAGGCCAGTGGTGGCACCTTCAGATCTCTCCTCTCACATCACCATCTTGTCTCCATTTTCTGTATTTACGAGATGTTGTGATTTCCCTGGATGCGTCTAGACAATTCAGGATAATCATAGTTTAAGGCCAGTTAATTATTGAGCTTAATTTCACCTTCTACATTTATAATTTCTTGATATAGAGCATACATGTTTATGGAGTCTGAAGAGTAGGCGTAGAAATTTTAGGAGGATGATTTTGCTTATCACATTGATATATATATATATATATGTTTTTTCATGAAATGATTTTGTACTTGTATAAATTTAATTTTTCTATCACTAAACTTTGTTAGGAGTTATTTATAGAYTTTATAGCAGTTATTTATAGACTTGCTACTTAGCATGTGCTCTGTGAGCTTGGTTGAAATGCAGATACTGGCTTTCATTGCAGACGTGCTGAATTAAAATTGGCATTTCCACAGGAGGTTTTACCACCCCCTCCCCACAGGCCTTGACATTATGATATAGTTCACTCAACAGCAATGGTACAGAAAGCATGGGTCATAATATTATGTCTTATTTGGCACCATAGCTGATATGGTTTGGGTAAATTGTGCTATGATACACCTACAGGAGTGGAATTAGCCACAATGAATTCTCAAAAATGTATCTCTACGACTATATATAAATATATATTTTAGTACATATGTGCATGGACACACATGTATGTCTGTTTGTATATGTGTGTTTGTTTCATAAAACGTGTATACTATTCAGAAGGAGCATTGTTAAGAGATTTACATGCTCCTAAGTAACCCCTAAGTACATATTAATTTGTATTATTTACACATTTCAAGTGAACTAGGAAGAAGCTTACAAAGTTTCTTATGACAGCACAGATTAAAGTCACAGACCTACAATGTGCACATCAGATATAGCCAAGACTGAAACCCAAACTACTTCTTTCTTCTTGACAACAAAATGATTTAGAATATTCACTGAATGAGAGTTTTCCTCCAGATGCAAATGGAGATAGACACAGAGTGAATTAGAAATTCGTTTTTGCAATATTTACTTATTATTTCCGGCATGTTTCCACTACTAATCCCCTTAGTCCAACTTCTGGAATGTTACACTTACATATGTGAACTACTACACACAGCCAGAAATTCTTAATGCTTATTGCTTTTTAATTGTTCTGTCTTCTGACTTTGCCACGGAACATTTAAGTATGTCTGTAGCATGACAGAGCAAAGGGCTTTGGAACTGATGTCACAGACATTTCTTCTGCTTGATCCAAGATAAAATAAAAAGGCAAAACAAAATTTCCCAGTAGACCATAATTACTTCTAGAAGCTAACGTCACAGATGGTAATTGACTGTCATAATCTAACACTTGGGAGACTTCAGCGGGAATTCTACAAAATGCCACACATTCAAGTCCTGTGTGAACTATATAGTGACTGTCTGGTTAGTGTGGATCTCAGAGTGAAGTCCCATCTAAAACCAAAAAAATTTTAAAAATACATAATGTGACACTTAAATGTACACACACAGAAACCACTGCATTTCATAGATAATTACTGTAAATATTTTAGTGATCATACCGTTTGAAAATGACCATTTATGTGAGATTCTGTAACTCCAAAAGTTATTTCATAACTTACCATCTATAGATGTTATGGCTGTGATATAGATGTCAAAATACACATTTTGCAAACCACAGTTCTACTGAACAATAACTGATTCTACTTATGAATTTATGTTTCTTAGAACTTACTGAACCTTTCTGTTTTGGTTAAAAGTGAATATTAGGATAGTGAGCACCAGTAGCAAACAGTGGGTACTTTTTCTCCTGATGTAAATGACAGGGGAACCACAGAAGTGACGTTTGTGATCTTCTTGTGATTGTAACTGTAAGGGCCATTGAATCTCTAAAGATACCCACAAATATTTAATACATAAATGATATTTCATTTGTGTTTGATCATATTTTAGTTTCTGTGGGAGATTTATGCTCCTTGAATCTTTATGAAGAGACCATCGTACTTCTGTGAAAGAAACACACCTTACCTTGGGTTTTAGCCTCCCAGTTAGGTGTTCAGAATGCAGTCTGAATTACTAAACACAGTAAGACATTATACTAGCCTCACTTTATAAACTAACTGTGACGTTTTCATAACTGTAAGCCATGTGTTCCAGTCACACCTTGCCTTTCCATCCTTCATCATCTCCTCTTAACCATTCACCCTTTTTTCAATGCCCTTTCCATGTTCATGGTTTTGTTTAAGACCCTGCGATTCTCCACTGGAGCTTGGGGGTTCACCACTTGCTGTTCAAATGATGGCAGTGACTCCTCAATATCTGTAGTTTATCAAGGGCCACTACTGAAGTAGAAGGGCTTGAAGTCCATTCTCACCGATGGCTGGTCATTAGCAGGCTCCTTCTTGTATGCACTCAGGAAGAAAGTGCAGTTGCAGTCAGTTCCCACAGCCTTTGAAAGCAATGACTTGCTGAAACCAGAGTGTAAAGATGTTTCATGTGCTAGTTTATTTACCTATTTGAATTTTCTTGATTAATTTAAAATATAATTACTCAAAATATTTTAAATAAAATGTAATCATAAAATATAATCTTGACTCATAGAAGTCAAGGAAGAGAATCAACTGATTTATTCCTTGGACTAGAAAAGAGAAAAATAAATCTGGTTATGATCTTGATTAAGAAAACACATTGTTTAAGGCAATCATATGGGACAATATGTCTCACCATCTCCAGCCTTTAGTTGTACTTTAATTTAGTTCTTAATTTATTCTTTATTCACCTTCAAAGTTAGAAAAGTCTTTGAAATGGTAAAGACTATTCAGCAATTTAGAGAAAACTTGTGGGATCCCATTTAACAATACAAATAAGTATTCACTGAAATATTTCAATACAGTCGGTTTTGAGACTCATCCCTCCCCCTTCCAACAAAGTCTTCGAGAGGTCTCTTCTGTTCTGTTTAGTTCCTTCCTATCTTCTGCTAAATCCCAAGAAATAGAACCCTAAACTAAGAAAAAGCCCACTAAAACAAACAAACAAACAAACAAACCTGGAGGTGTATCTCTTATGTGATTTTGTTCTGTGCTTTAGTGAGCATAAAGGCACACTTACTACTTGGTTTGACTTCAGGGCTCTCTGTTGTGAGTTATGTCTTCTCTGATGAATGTTCTTTACTTTGGGTGCTAGAATCTTGTCTCCAATCATTAGTTCTTAATTTAGTTCTGCATGATGAGTACACTTTTTATAGCAATGAGTAGCTATTGATTTATTAAGAATGCCCAGCTCACYGAGAACAATCAATGCTCAGAGAACAGGGTATATAACCATAACAAAACACTATTAATTTTACTAAGACTTAGTAAGTAAACACCGCATGCTAATGGCCTGCTATTAGGTGCTAACTATGATATATTTGTGTGACATTTAAGAATTTTAGGAATATCAAAGGGTGAGGAGTGTATTCTTATAGACAAGGAGATTGAAGAAATAGGTATGGGATTTAAGGCCAGGTCCATTGGAATCCACACCAGCCATGTTATTCTAAATCCGCAGTGATTCCACAGCTCTTCTTCATACCCTCTGGCCTTACTTGACTACTTATTAGACTACTTACTACCAGCAAAGAAGACTCTGTTCTAGGTGTCCACTGCCAGCAGACTCTTTCGGTCTCATTTTGCCTGTGGGAGGGTACCTATTTTCTGTAGAGTCCCTTTGCCTGGAGGCTCACATATAAACTGGAACAAGATGAAAAATTGATTTAGTAGATTAGAGGAGCCTACATTTTAGCCAAGAGGTTTATAAGTTAGCCATTAAGTCTTCAAGCTTTTCTCCTTTGATTCTCCTCAAACTCTAAAGCATGGGTATCAGTATCATTTAGAGGATAAGGCAATCAAGAGTYAGAGTGACATACTTTAGGAGACATTGTTGATATATTGAAGGTTGGATTTAAATCCAGGCAACAATCATGCACCTTAGATACTCTCTATGCAGAGAGTTAGGAAAGTGTGTAGCTGAGAAACACACAACAGCTCAGTGGACATTGGGGCAAATCAGATGTATTGTCTGTTTCTTTCATGGGATGCAATGAAAGAAATGGGGTCCACTGGAGTACAGTGTGTTTCTAATAGCTCCCCGTGGCTTCTCGACATTCATGGTAGAATCCAATAGCTCTTCATGCTTTTATGGAAGCTTTCTGATATCACTCTCACTTTTAGGCACCTTTGCCTTGACGTCCTTGATATCAGCCAACGCCGTGGAACGGCTGGTCCCTCAGAGCAGCAGGAATCTCACCGCTCAGAGCAACTCAAGTGTGCTGGGCTTATCCGAGTTCGAGCTGCAGAGAATCGGGGTTGCGGCGGCCGTTTCTTTCTTGGCTGGAGTGATTCAGGTAAGCAGCCCCGAGACTGATAGGATGGAGGAGGAAGGAACAGAGGGTTGAGCTTTCATTTTAACTGGCTTGTCTGCGCGTCRATAAAGTTTTATCATCATGGATGTGTGTAGTGATTCTATAAATGCTGCTTAGATGAATGAAGTAGAATCAATTGAAGATTCAGAGAAACATTTAGTAATATCTTTCTCGAATACTTCTCTACCTAAGCATTTTATGGTTTTGTTGTGTACATGGGCAATAGATGATACTTAGTCTGTTTCCTTGGCTTGCTGGTCTGAGGTCTTTAGACTCGGAGCTGCACTGGTCTTTGCCTCTTCATAAATCTGAATATCTATTGTTGCCGCTTTGGTTATTGTCAAAGGTTCCTCAGAAGATCGGCATTTGATACTTGCTTGTTTTTAATGAGATGAACATAAGGTAGATCACTGCGATCATGACTTTAAGATGAACTTTTAGTGACTGACAACATGCCGGTTCAAAACAATTTACAGGAACTGGAGAGATGGCTCAGCGGTTAAGGGCACTGACGGCTCTTACAAAGGTGCTGAGTTCAAACCCCAGCAACCACATGGTAATGAGATCTGACACCTTCTTTTGGAGTGTCTGAAGACAGCTAGAGTGTACTCACATATAATAATTAAATAAATGTTTAAAAAATTACAGGCGAAAAAGGTTTACGTTTACTCACAGTTTCAAAACTGTCAGCCCACCATTACTAAGCTTTATTTGTGGGCCAGCGATGAGACAGAGCACTGTAGAAGAAAAAGGTAGCTCACCGTGGCACAGCTGGAAAGCAGAGAGCGAGTTTGGACCTTGGCACCCTCCGTAGCACAGGATCTGTGACCGATTGCTAGCAATAGGGCCTCGCCCCTAGGAGGATTCTACAACTTCCTAGTCACAGCACCAGCCCATTAATCTATTCATGTACAGCGTTAGAGCTATAATGATCGAATAAGACCCCTGCTCATTGCTTTGGGGAACGAATCTTCAACACATCAGTTTGGGAGATACATTTCATACTTAAACCATAGCACACAGAAATGCACTAAATATTGGGCTCAAAAAATTCCTGTTAAGTGATCATTTCTGCTTGCTTATGTCTTGTACACTAAATTGTGCATAAATCAGTTTTCTGGATGTCTGTGTTTACTTTGAAATATTGCGTTATTGTTTAAAGATCCAATGAACACCCAAAAAGAGAGAATAGTTGATGATTTTGTGAATAAANAGAGTGACATACTTTAGGAGACATTGTTGATATATTGAAGGTTGGATTTAAATCCAGGCAACAATCATGCACCTTAGATACTCTCTATGCAGAGAGTTAGGAAAGTGTGTAGCTGAGAAACACACAACAGCTCAGTGGACATTGGGGCAAATCAGATGTATTGTCTGTTTCTTTCATGGGATGCAATGAAAGAAATGGGGTCCACTGGAGTACAGTGTGTTTCTAATAGCTCCCCGTGGCTTCTCGACATTCATGGTAGAATCCAATAGCTCTTCATGCTTTTATGGAAGCTTTCTGATATCACTCTCACTTTTAGGCACCTTTGCCTTGACGTCCTTGATATCAGCCAACGCCGTGGAACGGCTGGTCCCTCAGAGCAGCAGGAATCTCACCGCTCAGAGCAACTCAAGTGTGCTGGGCTTATCCGAGTTCGAGCTGCAGAGAATCGGGGTTGCGGCGGCCGTTTCTTTCTTGGCTGGAGTGATTCAGGTAAGCAGCCCCGAGACTGATAGGATGGAGGAGGAAGGAACAGAGGGTTGAGCTTTCATTTTAACTGGCTTGTCTGCGCGTCAATAAAGTTTTATCATCATGGACGTGCGTAGTGATTCTATAAATGCTGGTTAGATGAATGAAGTAGAATCAATTGAAGATTCAGAGAAACATTTAGTAATATCTTTCTCGAATACTTCTCTACCTAAGCATTTTATGGTTTTGTTGTGTACATGGGCAATAGATGATACTTAGTCTGTTTCCTTGGCTTGCTGGTCTGAGGTCTTTAGACTCGGAGCTGCACTAGTCTTTGCCTCTTCATAAATCTGAATATCTATTGCTGCCGCTTTGGTTATTGTCAAAGGTTCCTCAGAAGATCGGCATTTGATACTTGCTTGTTTTTAATGAGATGAACATAAGGTAGATCACTGCGATCATGATTTTAAGATGA
Organism: Apodemus speciosus; assembly: GCA_002335545.1. Classification (NCBI taxonomy): domain Eukaryota; kingdom Metazoa; phylum Chordata; class Mammalia; order Rodentia; family Muridae; genus Apodemus; species Apodemus speciosus. Next base: position 98,808 of record BDUI01004097.1, read on the forward strand.
ACTTTTAGTGACTGACAACATGCCGGTTCAAAACAATTTACAGGAACTGGAGAGATGGCTCAGCGATTAAGGGCACTGACAGCTCTTCCAAAGGTGCTGAGTTCAAACCCCAGCAACCACATGGTAATGAGATCTGACACCTTCTTTTGGAGTGTCTGAAGACAGCTAGAGTGTACTCACATATAATAATTAAATAAATGTTTAAAAAAATTACAGGAGAAAAAGGTTTACATTTACTCACAGTTTCAAAACTGTCAGCCCACCATTGCTAAGCTTTATTTGTGGGCCGGCGATGAGACAGAGCACTGTAGAAGAAAAAGGTAGCTCACCGTGGCACAGCTGGAAAGCAGAGAGCGAGTTTGGACCTTGGCACCCTCCGTAGCACAGGATCTGTGACCGATTGCTAGCAATAGGGCCTCGCCCCTAGGAGGATTCTACAACTTCCTAGTCACAGCACCAGCCCATTAATCTATTCATGTACAGCGTTAGAGCTATAATGATCGAATAAGACCCCTGCTCATTGCTTTGGGGAACGAATCTTCAACACATCAGTTTGGGAGATACATTTCATACTTAAACCATAGCACACAGAAATGCACTAAATATTGGGCTCAAAAAATTCCTGTTAAGTGATCATTTCTGCTTGCTTATGTCTTGTACACTAAATTGTGCATAAATCAGTTTTCTGGATGTCTGTGTTTACTTTGAAATATTGCGTTATTGTTTAAAGATCCAATGAACACCCAAAAAGAGAGAATAGTTGATGATTTTGTGAATAAATGGAAAGGAAAAATGTGATCTACAAAAAAAAAGAGAGAAACTAAAACCCTTATAGTGTCGCCTTGTGGTTGTGTCAGAAGGACTGAAGAATCAAGGGTAGAATGGAATGAAAACTTAAGTCTGCACAGTAACCAAGAAAAATGAACTGTTTTGACGCGATGACAGAGGAGACCAGGGTCCTGTCAGATTTTCTCTTTTGGGAAGCAAAGCCCAGATGTGGCCTTCATCATGTGTTTTCAAACATGGAGGATGCCAGCATACACTGAGACTTGCATGGGCTGTGGAAAACGCCCGACACGTCTCCACTCAGACAAAATAGGCTATGCCAACTGCTGATTGGAGCGCAGGCATGCCATATTGGGTTTGATATAGATTCCTCTTAATTCCTGCTCATTTAGAATGAAAATCTTTGCGTGAAAGGGGTAAAAAAAAAGATCACAGTGCTTCCTCTTGCTCTGTTATCTCCCATTTCTGTTCCTCATACAAAAAGTAACAGAATAGATCATTGTTAATAAGACTAGTAACTGTCTTCTTAGTCTCATTTTAACTGTTTTCTATGAGTCTCAAGTGATCACCAGTATTTTATTATCATTTAGCATATTTGGATTAAGACCTTACACAGTAAGCTATAAAAGCAGAGGCCGAGATCCAAGCAAGAAAACTAAATCTCCTTGCTCCCGCTGAAGCTCCCCAGGAACATAAGAGTAAAACAAGGTCTTATTAAAGATAATAAAGCCATCTCACTTTCATGGCCTTTTACTGCATGAAAAATGTGATCCAGATAGTTGAGTGCTTTCTCTTATAAGTTTCTCTTATAAGTTTCCCTTCCTCTGTCCCAGACTCAGGTCCTGGATGTGCATCTGTGAGTCAGTCTACTCTTAAGCAGATGGCTGGACTCTGTTTGACCCCACACTCATCTGTCCCTTGTCAGGCTAGAGTCTTAGAGTCCGTGAGATCCTTTGAATCCAGCTCTTCCATCGTTACTTTCCGTTGTTCTCCATCCTGAGTCCACTGACAATGAGGAAAGTGTTCTGCACACAGTATGCTTTTCAGCCATTCTTGGGTTGTTTTTCTTGCTTTTACGTTGTCCTTCCCCTTCTCCACAGACACATAACACATACAGTTTTTAAGTTTTCCAAAGCAATCATGACTGCCCTCATTTCTAGACTGTGTAAATTAGARATGGTCTCAGTTGCAGATAGCAGACAGGCCAACCCTCAGTTGCTTCTCTGAGGTATTGGTAGGTATTAATGTCTGTCAACACATTCAATTTACTAACAGATCTGCTTTCTCTTATTACATAATGAAGCCCTGTTCCTAAGTATGTTTTGCAGTTTTCAGTCTCCTTTCCTCTCTGTCCCTCCCTTCCTCCCTCCTTTTCTCTGCCTTTGTCTCTCTATCCCTTTTTCTCTGTGTCTGTGTGTGTGTGTGTGTGTGTGTGTGTGTGTGTGTGTGTGTGTGTCTGTCAGTCTTTCACAGGTGATTGATCCCAGAATCCAGGGTTTTTTGCTGGTTTTCTATCAGAAGTCTTTGTCTTTTAGTCCCCCCACCCTTTTCAGATTTTAAGAGTTTTCTATGTAATAGGGATTTTAGCTCTTTGAAGTTTGCCATGTGTTGCCATTTTCCCCCATTATGACCATTATTYAATTGTATTTTACCATGTACAATTGAAAAATATGTGGAATTCATCAGTAAGCAAGCATTCGAAAGCTTTTCCACTACAATGAGTTGATAGAGGAATTCACATACTTCTTCCTCTAGGTACTATAGGATTTAATGGTTTGTTTTCTTTTATATTTGGTTTCTTGGTGACTGAGGAAAAACTTCTATTGTTCCTAGAATTACGTTGCCTTCTAGCTATGTAAAAAGGCCTAAAGAACTAGGGATGTAGAATGAAAAAGGAGTTTCCTTTACACATTATGGGATGTATGAATTTGGCTTCACTATTGTTTTCTGAGTGGCTGCCTCGTTGTGCCAGCGACATTGATTTAAGGGTCTGGTTTGTGGAAATGATGTGCCAAYCTTGTTATTTCCATATATATTTAGATAGAATTCAGGATCTGTCCTATTCTAGGTGTTGTATGTAAGACCCCTGGGCAGTAACGCTTTGCTTTATGGAGATTTTATTTTATTATTTAGTGTCATATAGGACCGTTCATTTTTGTAGATATTTTTTTTGGTCATGCTTATGATTATTCTTACATCTTGGTTTTAACATTGACAGACCACATTCCGTGAAGGCAATTATGTTGATTTTTTGTTTTTGTGGTGTTGCTATCTTTACTATGCTGCTTTGTCATATCCAAGAACAAGGGACACTTTCATTTTTGTTCAAGTCTAATTTTTCATGTTGGAGTGTCTTGCAACGTTTTCCCTTTACAGATTTTACATATCTTTATGACATTTATTCCTAAGGTTTATATTAATTTGCTGCTACTATAAATGGAATTTTCTTTAGCATTGTATCATGTGGCTACTTTTTACAAACTTTATACTACAAAATTTATCTGATAATTTGTATTTTGATA
>BDUI01004098.1:33713-51725 GCA_002335545.1 Apodemus speciosus
TCCCTTTGTTCGGGCCTCTGTTGAGCCTTTACCTGACCAAGGACCATTCCTCCCACTGATGCCCAACAAGGCCTTCCTCTGCCACATTTTTGGCTGGAACCATGTGTGCCCCTTGGTTGATGGTTCAGTCTCTGGGAGTCTTGGGGCATCTGGATGGCTGAAATCTTTGTTATTCCCATGGGACAGTAAACCCCTTCAGCTCCACTGGACCTTCCTCCAGCTCCTCCATTGGGGACCCTATGCCAAGTCCAGTAGTTGGTTGTTATCATCTTAGTCTTTAGACCAGCTGTTCTCAACCTGTGAGTTATGACCCTTCTGGGAGGTCAACCTACCCTTTCACAGGGATTGCATATCAGTTATTTACATCACAATTTATAATAGCAAGATTACAGTCATGAAGTGGCAACAAAAATTTTTTTTTAAACTTTTCAATTTTGGGGGTTTTTTAGTTTGTTTGTTTTTATACTCCTGATTTTATCCCCCCCCCCCCTTGCACCCTATGACTGTTCCAAATCTTAGACCTCCTCCCCACCCCGTCTCCAAGAGGATGGCCCCACCCCCACCCCACCCAACCTCTAAACTCCCTGGGGCTTCCAGGCTCTTGAGGTTAGGTGCATCATCTCTGATTGAACCCAGACCCGGCAGTCCTCTCCTGTATATGTGTTGGGGGCCTCATATCAGCTGGCGTATGCTGCCTGTTTGGTAGTCCAGTGTCTAAGAGATCTCAGGGTTCCAAGTTAATTGAGACTGCTGGTCCTCTTGCACTGTTGCCCTCCTCCTCAGCTTCTTTCAGCCTTCCCTAATTCAACCACAGGGCCCAGCAGCTTCTGTCCAAGGTTGGGTGCAAATATCTGCATTTTCAACTGCTTGTCGGGTCTTCTGGAATGTGGTTATGCTAGGTCCCTTTTTGTGAGTGCTTCATTGCCTTAGTAATAGTGTCAGGCCTTGGGACTTCCCTTTGAGCCTGTCACTGGACCTTTTTTTTCTCAGACTACTGTCCATTTCCATCCTTGTAGTTCTTTCAGGCAGGCAAACTCGGGAGGTAGGAGGTTGGGGGGACCCTCCAGAATACACCAGAGACCTGGGAGGTGAGAGACTCTCCGGACTCTTAGATGAAATGCCTGGTAGTAGGGAGAAGGAACTTATAGAGCCCACCTGTAGCAGGAAGACAGGGCTTCAAATGAGGGAGGGGTTTGCTATCCCACAGTCACAACTCTCACCCATAACTGTTCCTGTCTGAAAGAAGAAAAATAATTGTATGGTTGCGGAGGGGAGGGGAGTCACCATTTCATGAACTGAATTAAGGGGTCACAGCATTAGGGTTGAGAGCCATTGCCTTGGATATCTTCTTGTTTGTTTTTGTTAAAATAAATAGACAGTCTTGCTTTTGGTTTGACCTGAAGAGGGAAATTAAAGAAATCTAGACCAGTTTTTTTTTTTTTTACCAATAATGAATTCTAATACTGTTTCTTCTTTGTTTTTCAGGGTGACGAGGAAGGACCCAGGTAAGATGACATTATTGCTGCTTGTCTATTCTCAGAAGTGACATTAATGCCTCCCTGAGATGTAGACAAACAAGGAATAGCATAGAAAGGAATATCTGTCTTAATTCAGGGCTTTGAGGCTTTTATTGTGTATTACTCCCATCTCCTTCCCCATCTGTGTCATTCTCTACCTGTAAACTTCAGATAAAGGTAGACTTGAAAGTATATAGTGASGAAGACTTTGCTTTGTTCTTTAGCACATTCAGAATACTTTGTTAAGAGGAGCAGGCTCAGTATTTGAATGGTAATTAGACTATCAGGTGGACCTACCAAACTTACAGTGTTCTTTTTTTGTTCTTTTTGGCTTTTGTGAATGTACTCTAGACTGTTATTTCTGTCACAATGAATGTCACAATGAATACTAGGTAATAGGTATAAAAAATTGTTTAAATGGGGAAAGGCTTTTGTACTTTTCCATATCAATAGTTAGAAGAAATTTAACAGGGTATTTTTTACTGCCTCAGCCTTATAGTAAACTTGGACTTTACTCTTTCTTCTCCATCTGTTTGAGTAGTGAGAAAAGACGATAGGAAATGCTGCAGCTGTGCTGCCAAGCAAACTGTGCTGTCCAGACACCCCTTCTGCCATGGAGACTAAAGGACTTACGACAGGCAGATATCAGAAAGGATGTCTGGGTCTCTGCTATTCAAACTTTATTTTAACCACAAGTATGCCCTTTCTAATGGATTTTAAGTAGAACCTCAATGAATATAAAACATTTTTCTTTATGTGGAGTTAAGACTATATCCCTTGGTGAACCTTCTTCTTCATCTCAGTAGAGCCTGAGTGGCTTTTGCAGAGACAGAGTTCCTCAGATCTCAGTGCAAAATTCACTAATGGAGTTCAATTCGTTCTTAAAAGAACCTACCAAAAAAAAAAAAAAGCTGTCCATGGAGCGAGTATTTGACTCTGGTTTTATTTCTGACCAGCAAATGTCTTTCCTTTTTCCTCATGTCTCAGGTTTCATTTTGTTTGTTTGTTTTTCCCTTTGCTGTGATGAAATATACCCTGGCAAAAACAAGAGAAAGGGGTTGTTTTGCTCGCTTCTCAAGGTACAATCCATTACAGTGGGAGAGCCAAGGCAACAGGAACTTGAAGCCGCAAGTCACTTCACATTYACTGCAGACGAAGGGCAGGGGGTGCTCATGCTCATCCCAGGTTTTCCGTTCTGYATAGTGTTGACSATCCCACCTCAGTCAMACTAATAAAGATGATTGACTGCAACCTTGCCCCGAGGCATCTTTCCCAAGTATGCATGGAGGTTTATCTACCAAAGTGATTTTAGATCCTGTCAAATTGACAGGTAAAACTAATTACCTCATTTTGAATGATCCCCTTTAAGCGTTTTGTTTGAGAATGTTATATCCTCAATGTGCATCTTTTGGTATTTCCTTCTCTTGAGAACTGTGTTCCTCAACTTCCACTTTAGAACTACAGGGAAATATCCAGCTCTGGTCAGCTGTGGTTCAAGCCAGCAACAGCATGCTTTAAACCTATATGGCCTCAGAGAATCACTTCATATTCCACCTTCCAAATGCCTTCAGGGACAAGCTTATTCTATATTACAGTTTCTTCCCTCCCTAGATCCTTCTCATCTTTTTATTCTATTACAATGTGTTTGTGGGAGCTGAAGAGATGCGTCAGCAGTTAAGAGAAATAACTGTTCCCAAGTACCAGGTCACAACCATCTGTAATTCTAATTCCTGGGGCTCTAATGCCCTATTTCTGGTCTTTGTGGACGCCTACTCACATGGGCTACACATAAACTCTGCACCACTTAACATAAAAATGTGTGTGTGTGTGTGTGTGTGTGTGTGACCCTGCTGTGTGCCAGGCATGTACTACACATTGTTACACATAACAGTGATGACTAAGGCAACCCTGGCACCTACTTTTATACGTTTAGAGTCTAGACAAACAGGTGAGCATACGAAGCACCAGTATGGAGAAAATGGTGATAAGGGAAGTCAGGCTGCTGGAAGAAAGGGTTAAACCATTGTCTGTTCCAAAGAAAGAAAGGGAGGGAGGGAGAATGAAAGAAAAGAAGAGATAAAGAACGAATGATAGAATAAGCATAACAGAAAAATTGACATATAGACAGGGGTCTGGAAGATGAGAAAGCACACAAAGGTTGAGTGCAGCTTCATTGTTGCAGGTAACAGAGTTTCTTGGGTGAAAGTGCTAGACCAGAGAAAGTGGAAGATAAGAACATTGTAGTAATTTTGGCCTTAAAAGCAGTCTTGGAATATTTGCACTATCCTGGAGTCAGTGGGAAGCCATTAAAGAATTTGAAACCATGGTCCTATAATCCCAGCATTCAGGAAGTAGAGACGRAAGGATTAAGGGTTTAAGGTCAGCCTTGTTAGTCTGTGCTGTATGAGACATTTCTTAAAAAGCAAAAACAGCAATTTAAACAACAATTGACCTGAGCAGGTTTCCATTTTTGTGTCTGCTGTCTTCAGAGTAGAARACTAATGGGAGGCAATCATAAGAAGCCTAGGTAAATTGTTTAAACTAGTTGRTTTTTGTTTTGTGTTCTTTGACAAAATACATGACGGTGAGTACTATATCTGGAATTGCYTAGCATGCAGTTTTGAAGGCTCTGGTCCATGGCAACACTATCTGATTAGCTCTCGAGAGGACCTCATTGTGCATGGCTTCATGGTAGCTGGGATATGTACAGAAGAAAGGCTCACAAAAGAGGAGCTTTTAGGCTCCCATTTTCTTAGAACTAATCCAATTCCATAGACCTAAATTAATTTCTTCCCAGGCTGGTGGCCCAGTGGCCCAGTCACATTCCACTAAGCCATACTCTTTAAAAGTTACATTGTTTCTGGATATGGCCACACTGGAGACAAATTCGCCTTGTGAACTTTTCAAGGATAGATTGTGTCTAAGCTATAGCACAAGACTTGTATTGATAGGATCCCGAACCAGTGTTTCTCTAATTACTAACCACACTTTCACCATTTTGCACAGGTGTTTGATCTGGACACCAGATTCTCCATGGCACTTTGCCTCTTATTCTTTAGCTCCTTAAAATCAAGGAGAGTCACAGCTATAGACCTTCTTTCTGCCAAAGAGAGTTCAAGCAAGACCATGCTAAAAGACAAGAGCTTAGCAGAAGTGATAGGAAGGTTCCATGGCTTAGCACATGGAATTTCTGTCCCGATAGGACTTGATTAGGCTAAGCMTTACCATTTTGTTATGGTCACATTCCAAAGTCACACTGATTAGAAAAGTGTGAGGATGCTTGCAGAGAAGTGTGAGAGGCTGGCTTTGAGTTTAACTGCGGATACTTTAGTGTCATTTTGACAATGCATAAAATTTCATTACTAGTAACTAAGAAGTCAGGCTGTCTACCTCAAGCCAGGCTGCCATGGATATCAGCAGGGTTCTCTTGGACCATGACTTGACAAAATCATTTTCAGTATTATGTGCACTTGAGAGCATGTTCTAAATTTGGCAAAAGGAGGAGAGAGGATTCATATTTTCTTCTAACCTTAAAATCCAAGATTGTTGGTTCCATTCTGCTTGTTTGTGTTGAACTACCATTTGGCTCAGTTTATTCCAATGACCACTTCAGGCAGATTGCCTTTGATCTAAAATTTCTCGCATTTATGATATACACTTTACAATTTCATTAAGACAAAGAGAATTTTGTTTTCTGTGTTGTGAGAGACTGAGGGTTTGATGTGTAAAGGAAATGCACTTCTCCCTGCACCAAGAATGGCAAGGAGATCAGGTCCCATATTCAGTCGTCCTCTGCCGTGGATGGAACAACAGCAGAAATCCTAGATCCTGTCCACCTGCTAGAGTCTCCTTGCTCTTGAGMTTTGACTTTCTGGGCTGTTCGAAAGGAGTTGGCCAGATATCATGCTTTTGTTTATGCCTGTTCCTCACCAAGTTATACTGTATAGTTGTCTAGCAAATTAACAACAGTAGTGATTGTAGTTATTCTGTACTAAAGATTTAATGTTCACAGTGCTTTCTGTACATTTTTGTTTAATGTCTGCAAGGCCTATGATGTAGTTATCCCACTTGTCAAATGAGGACTGATCAGTAAATTTACAGAGACATCACAGGCTAGTTAGTAGTAGTAAGTAGCAGAACTAGGAAATGAGTCTGATCTGTTTTCAGGGCTCATTTGGACTATCTGCAGGAGGCAAGTTTGCGACCCTATGTGAAAGCTTAGAGAATTCACACACTGTCCTCAGGCTCACCTTGATCTGCTTCCTCTAGCCTGCATTGTGACTCACTGGGTGTAATTGCTCTGGCCTATTTTCTGAAAGTGATTTCTCTTTAGCTACTGTGTGTATCCAAGGCTATCTGTTTAATCCTCACACAGTATCTCTTAAGCACCAACACCAAGAGGACTCTCTAGGGAGCCAAGCATCCTTTGACGTCACAGGATAGTTGCTTGTTGGCTTGCTGTGTAGTGACTACCCCTCAAATCATGCTACACAGTTATAGCTGGCAAGGACCCTCAGTGGGTATGGTAAAACAGAAGTTGTAATATGTAGAATATGAATATTAACTACTGTGGAGTCATCTTGTAAGACAGTCTCTTTGAAACCCAGAATGATTATTTCCTCTTCAAGCAAAAAAGCAATTTACACTTTCAGCCACAATTTTCTGTCTTCACTGTACTATTATGGGAGATCTGTGTTCACTGCCTCACAGATTGGCTTCTTCTCTACCTCTGTTGAAGCCTGCTGAGAAGTAATATGTACTTGAGGAGAGGGGGTGGCAGTATGATCTGCTGGTGTGAAAGCAATTGTTTTGTGGGAGGCAGTGAGAGACAGAAAAGACCCTTAAACTCTTGTGCTTGGAGAAAAAGGAGCAAGATCGGGATTAAATTTTGATTTGTTTTTGTGTTTTTTTGAGATTTTTTTCCCTTTAAACTAAGAAAAAAATGGCTTTTTAATAATATCAACTATACAGGGAACTTCTGTAGAATTTTCATCTTAAGTTGGCTGTTATCCAAGCATAAACCGCCTGTTGAGATTGTGAATGTGACCCRTGCTGCTTGTGGCATCAGCCAGGAAGCACTGACCTTCTCTCTTCTCTACCGTGCCTGTGACCAATGGTATGACCTTGGTTAAGTCTTTTAACCTGTGTRCTGTTATTTCTATATAAATACCAGCCTCCCTACTGTACCTTTACCAAGTTAGGAGGTTTTTGCAGGCAGTTTTCCATTGCTGCAACCAAGTATCTGAGATAATAAAGTTTGCGACCCTACGTGAAAGCCTAGAGAATTCACACACAGTCCTCATAACCTATTTATGAAGCAAATTATTTTTTTTCGTACGTAGTTTCAGACACTTTAACCCATGATCATTGGCTGTCTAGTCCTTGGACCTGTGACAAGACAATACATCATGGAAACTAGTAGATAGTAAAAGTAGCTAGAAGCCAGAATATCAGAGCCGGAATCCCAGTGGCTTTTCAAGGCATGCTCCTGTGATTCTTCAGTAGGCCTCATACACTACAGCCCAGCAGTGCCAGAGGTGGTAGCCAAGCCTTTAGCATGTTGTCTTTGGGGAATATTTATAAATTTTAGCTATATTTGTCTTTTAATTAGTAATTTTTAAAATTGTAAATCTCAGTTTTGTTTCTTTAGTAGCCACAATGGTTAAGGAAGAGGAGGCCATGGGCGTAGTGGATATAAGGACAAAAAAAATGATGTCTGTTCTTGCATTTACAAAGATCTCAAAGTCTAGCTAAATAGACAAGTTTATTATCATAATTGCAATATGATAATTACCATTAAGATATTTAAAGAAACACTAATGAAGTACCGAATATGTAGATATATTTTAAATATTTAGATATATTAAGTAATTTATTGCTCACAGTAGCCCAAATAGATGGTTTATGTATTATCTTCATTTTTCATCAGAGATGAAAACATGAGTCAGAGAAGTTACACATTTATGAGATCACATGGTTTGATTCTAGAGTGTAAACTACACTATTGCATGATAATAATCCTACAAAGTAAATCTATTGAGGACTGCACTGCTAGCCCAAAGAATTCTTCTGGATCTTGGATGGAGCTAGGCACTTTCTAATGGAAAGAATAGGAAAGTCATCTGAGCAGAGAAACCAACAAATAGAAAGGTTTGGATACATTTGCCAGTAGGGACTAGCCAATGACTGACTCCAGAAGTAGAGTTTAGTTTGTAAAGTCACTGGGATGCTGCATTGAGACATCAAAAGCTTTAGACATTTGTTACACATTACTTCTTGAAGGCAAGATTTTCTGTTAGTCCTCCAATCACATCTCATTATTTGTTAGTCATCGTAAATTGTTAGTTTGTTTTTAATGCCTCTGTTTCACCATCAGTTGGACAGTGAGATGGCTCAGCTAGTAAAAAGGCTTGTTGCCAAGCATGGTGACCTGAATTCAGTTCTGGAGACTCGTGATAAAAGAACCAACTCTTCAGATTATCCTATAACTTCCACATGCATGCTCTGGTGCACAAGCCAAATACATACACACAAAACACACATGTACTTTTAAAAACCTGACATCTGATTATATTTAACAAACACCATGAAGCACAGAAAGCATTCTTTTTTATTTTACATGCAAAAATAAGAAATGAGGTAAAATATTTGGAAGGTCTTCATTTAATTTTCATTCTGTTTATATTCCTATGTTTACAGTTCTACCTTCCTCTAATTTAAAATAAAGTTTAGAAAATAATTATGTAATTCCTTTCAAATAAATGAAAAAAGACAATCTTAATGCACCAATATTTTCCAAATGGAGGGCATAGATGTTTACTTAAAAAACTAGTCAAAGAAATTRGTGTGAACTGATGCTGTGTTGGTGCTCAGTTAGAACTGATGCTGTGTTGGTGCCAGGTAGAACTGATGCTGTGTTGGTGCCAGGTAGAACTGATGCTGTGTTGGTGCCAGGTAGAACTGATGCTAAGGAGGCTGCTTGTGGCCTTCCTCTCCTTTCTTGTTTGTCTTCCTAACCACTATGGCCTGGTTCTTAGCAGAATAAGTTTTAGGAAGTCAAAACTTATTTTTTTTTTTAAGAATACTGTATTTGATAGCCTTGTTATGTCTTCCTCACATGTGGGCAGCCTCAGCAGAGTTGTTCATTGAGTCTCTTCTATTTTACAAGAAACCTGCTGGTTAGTCTCAAGTTCCGTTTCCTTCCTTCTTCCCAGTAAGAAACAGGCAAGGGGTAACAGCATGTTTTCCTACCTTCTAATGCCCTCTTTATCCCTTCTTTTCTTTCTTTCCTTTTTTTCTCTTTCTTTTTCCTTTTTTGGTGGTACTTGGGAGGTAAGAGCAATGGAAAGTTTAAGGAGGCATCCATACAACATGTGGGGACACATACTAGTAGGTTTTGTCTTGGTTCTCTTTTTGGTTTTCCTTTTTTTTTTTTTTTTTTTTTTTTCCGAGACAGGGTTTCTCTTTGAAGCCTGGCTGAGAAGTTCCCTTAACATTAGAACTGTAGGGGAGAGATTTCAAATCTTTAAGAATTGAAGACAGAATTTATATATGTATATGATATGTGTATATGTACACATACACTGTGCTATCTCAAATAGTCAGTTTTTTTTTTTTTTTTACCATGGTCCACAATGCACTTCCTTAGACACCCTAAACATTAGTTAGAGATTCATGAAAGAAAACTTTCTTACCTATATGCAGGTGTTTCTGGGAAGAAAAACTCCTTTTTGTATAAATGCCTCCCTTCCTGAAGTCCTCAATACCAGTTCTCTGTAGGTTGGAATGTGGATGTAAAATGAAAAGATTTTGTTTCCTTGGTGATTACATGTCTCCTTACACTCTGATTCCATCAAATTCTATTTAAAGGAAGGTGAGACTGAGCATGAAAAAAACAGCACAGAGAGGGAGGAACTGACAGGATTTCAAGGAAACCAGGCAGGGAAACCATCATTTCTCAGTATTTCTCTGTTCTGGCTTTAGATGCATCTTGATCTAGATAGATGTTGGGGCACAGTGTATTTTATCTGTCCAGGGGTACTGTCACTCTTATAAAGTGACCAAGATGGCAGCTTTGTCCTATCTTTAAGAGATGTCCAGGATTGGTACTTAACCAGCAACAGTAGTAAGATTACTGATACCGTGAACACTGGATGGAAGCTAGACCAATGTAATCTCAAAGTAACTATTAGAATTATGGTTACACTGACCACCCTTATGTATATGATAAAATTGCTACTATAAGAAGCTGAATGATTCACCTATGGCCATACAGTTAGCAAGCAGTATCAGTGGGATTTAAAACCCAGATCTTACAATTCGCTGTGTTCATCCTTTATACTGCAGTCCCTTTGTCAGAAGACAGAAGATTTAGATCTTACAACTTACTCACTGGAAATAAGTAAAGCCAATGGGTAAGATTATAACAGTCAACAAGGATTCAGCCCTTTACCACCAACCATTTTCCTTTTCTTTGTCAAATACAAACAAGCAGTTTGGAAAAAAAAAAAAGTTGACACTAGGCTTGCCAAGAAAGAATCTGAGGGAGAATAAACAGGAGCTTCAGTCCCCAGACAGGTAAACATTAGTTTACTCCCTGGCTTTTGTGGAGCCAGCAACTACCATTGCCTCTTCTGAAAGAGCCACTGTTCATCCAGTGACAGGTGCAGGCCAACTGTTGCCATGACAACTGCAGGAGAAGCAAGCAGTTTAATTCCAGAACTGATAATTAACTGGGGRTGGGGGGAGTGGGAGTGATGAAGAAATTGGGGCGATAATTGTTGTCAGAGAGAAAACTTAGCAATTACTGGCAAGCTGCATATATGCAAAGGCCAGGCACAGATGCTTCAACCCAGCGTTTGCCTAGCATTCAGCATTCATCCCCTCTGCTTCGGGATTTTGATACACAAAACTGAAAGGTCAGGTTCCCATAGACATCCGAGTCTCCTCAAGGAGCACGAGCAAAGAAGAATGTTACATAGGCTGAGGAAGCAAACTCTGGAGGGCATATGAATGAGTACCTCAGAAACTCTGCCAGGCCAGAAGCAATTCAGAAATACTGTTAAACTCTGAAGGATGGAAGCCACAAAGCATGTTTCTTAGGAGTTTCTACCTCTGCAGTTAGGAAGGAGAAATGGTTTTTCCAGAAAGTAAAAGGACTTTTAGAAGTGATTAACTTAGATACTTAAATCTTAGCATTATCAGTGCTTTAGAGGCTGTATTAATGAAAGCACACTATCACACACATGACTCAGTATCTGTCTCGTTTAACCTTACAACCTAGGAAAAAGACAGTATTATCCTCACAGCAGACCCAGGAATGTGGAGTACTTAAAGCAAGCCAGCAAATTTGTAGGTCCTTGTACTGAATCCTGTTGTCCTAGTAAGTTTACTTTTACCATTCTTTTGGAATATTATGTCTCAATCTAAAAAAACAAAAACAAAAACAAAAACAGCCTTAAGTGTACATAAACAATCCATAATAAAAAATAATTGTGTGTATTTGTGTATGTATATCTGCATGTACATGTGTAGATTCAAAAAGCTGACATCACGCATCTTCCTCTATCATTCTTCTTACTTTTCTTAAGATTCTAGGTTTTTTATTATTTTATTTTTAAAAAGTGGAATAAAAATGTTYATTATGTATTGTAGTTACACAGATTAGCTCTATGAAAAGACAAATGCTCTCAGACTCAGGCATTTGGATGTTGAAAGGCTTTCCTTGAAAAAGTGTAAGTTCCTTGTTACTACAGGACATCACTTCCACCTTTCCTACTCCCTCCTCCAACTCCTTCCATCTGCTCCCTCTCAAACTCATCGCCTCTTCCTTCTTATTGTTACATGTGTGCGCTCATATGTACATGTTATATGCATGTGTTTAGGGTGGGCCACTTGGAATTGGATAACCTGTCGGGGCTTATCTCTGGAGAAAACTGATTCTTTCTCAGCAGCCATGGCCTATAGCTCTTCATCAAGGGTGGCTCTTCAGAATTTCTTCCAACCCTGTTGGCRTGCCCACTGCTCTGGTCATTATGAAGGTCATGTTTAACAGCCATGTTCTTGATATCTCATGGGTGCAGTTTTCTTATTGTCTTAGTCGGGGGTTCTATTCCTGTACAAACATCATAACCAAGAAGCAAATTGGAGAGGAAAGGGTTTATTGAGCTTACACTTCCACACAGCTGTTCATCACCAAAGGAAGTCAGGACTGGAACTCAAGCAGGTCAGGAAGCAGGAGCTGATGCAGAGGCCATGGAGGGATGTTTATTACCAGCTTGCTTCCCCTGGCTTGCTCAGCCTGCTCTCTTATAGAACCCAAGACTACCAGCCMAGAGATAGTACCACCCACAAGGGGCCCTTCCCCCTTGATCACTAATTGAGAAAATGCCCCACAGTTGGATCTCATGGAGGCACTTCCCCAACTGAAGCTCCTTTCTCTGTGATAACTCCAGCTTATGTCAAGTTGACACACAAAACCAACCAGTACACCTCAAAGATACTAGCATTGTGGTCCTCTGGTGCATAGGATCTTTCTKTCCCCACTTCTATAATATTCCCTGAGACTTAGATGTAGAGATTACATTATAGATATACCAATTGGGATTGGGCACCCCACAGCCACTTGATCTTTACATTTTGACCAGTTGTCCATCTCTGTTAATAGTCTGCATCTGCTGTAGAAAGAAGTTTCTTTGATGAGGGCTAAGAACTACATTTATCTATGGGTATGAGTATTAGAATACAATTAGGTATCATAGTTTTTTAGGATCCTAAAGTGTCAGCAGTAGGTTCTTAGGTTCCTTAACCTCTCCAGGCACAGGTAGTTGGTTAGGTTTAGACCACCAGACATAGATTCCTTCCTACTGAGCTAGCCTTAATTCTAATTAGACAGCTTTCAATTACCCCCAATATAAAACTGCCAATATTATACCATTTGAGATATCTTGTGGGCTGGTAATTGTTGTGGTTTAGGCTTTTACAGTTAAGTAGAATTATTGTTTGCTTTTCTTTCTTGGCATCTTGCATAGCAACTTCTGATACTGTAAGAGCAGTTCCTCAGGGAAAAGGCATATTCACTTAGTGTGTGCACGTGTACATAKTGTACACGGAGGCCAGATGACTTGCATGAGTTGGTTCTCTCCTTTTGGGGTTACAGGGTCAAACTAGGGTTATCAGCAGATGCCTTTACCTACTGAGACATCCCTTTGGCCCTTCCAACTTACACTTTAAACTGATCTCTCACTTAATCTGGGTAAATTTGGGTTAATCTTTTGGCCAGCAAGTCTACAGTCTCTAACTGTCTCACAATCTACCTCTGTAGATATACTGCAGATGCACACTATTCCTTTCTTTTAAAACAGTGCTGGGAATCAAAACTCAGGTCCTCATGCTTGTGCAGCAAGCATTTTACACRGTTAGCGGTTACCCAGCCCTGAAAAWARTAGTTTTCACTTATAAAACTTTCTCCCTAAACAATATTGGTGAATGTTCTATTGTTGAAGCCTGGGTCATGTGTAACTCAAGATTAGTTCAGTATTTGAATCCTGATCTTGTAAGTACGAGTGCGGTGATTTATTTTTTTCCTAACTTACCTGAAGCTCATGCTGGTCTAACAATCTGCTTAACCAAACATCCTTTGTGAATGTATTTTTTATAAGAAAGATGTATATAGCAAGTTTCCTATGTTCTGTATGTGTGTGTGTATGTGTATGTGTTGTGTATGGGGAGAGGCAGATTTTATTTTCAAACAGTAGAGTATTAAAAGGAACAAAATATTATTAGTTCAGTTTATATGGAGTACCTATTTTGTTCTAACATTGTCTTTGTTGCTAGACATACATTATGAACAAACATTTAAGTTCAGTAAGGACCTAGTTCAGTTAGTCAAGTCTTGACCTTAGGTATATGGAGCCATGGGCTCAGTCTCCAGCCCCACAGAAACGGCATAATCCCAGCACTGGGAAAATGGAGACAGCAAGAATAGAAACCCAAGTTCAGACTCAGCCTCTGCTCCGTAAGGATATGAGCCAGCATGGGCTACATGGGACCTTGTCTCAGAGGAAAACAAAAGAGGGGGCAAGGAAAGGAATAGATATGGGAGGGGAGATCGAGACAGATGAAGAGAAAATGATAACATTTAAGTTCTTATATTCTGGAATTTCAAGTACAGTTTTAGGAATGTAATGGTRTGTAATTTTTAAAAGACATTTTTAGGAAGCCTGTTTGTCTTTTTAATATCTATTATACAAAACAAATCTTTCTCAATCCTTCTGACTGGCAGGAAAATATGGAACATAGAGTGATAACCATTACTGAAAAATGTGAGCTTACCCACAGTTTTCTAGAACTTTCACAAACTAGTAAATTAGTGTACATATGAAACAGTCTCAGAATTCAGTTGGCTCAATAATTATGCTGAAAAATGTAATTATCCTGTATAATAGAGAGAGGAGTATTTTAAAGAAATGTTGTTAATGTGTTGATCATAAACAAAAACAGTGCTTTGAAATGTGATACGGTCATGGTCTGAAAGGTCATTGTAAGTAAATTAAGAACAGTCCGAAAGTATAGATATAGAAACAGAAATTTAAAGGCAGCAGAAAGTTGTGATGTGGTGTTTATTGTTCTTAGYCTATGGGAAGTGGCACTATTAGGAAGTGTGGCCTTGTTGGACAAAGTAGGCAAGCTTTGAGGCCTTATACTCAAGCTCTGCCCAGTGTGGAAGARAAACTCTCTTCTTGGATGTCTTTGGATCAAGATGTAGAAATCTTGGCTCCTCGACCACCATGTCKGCCATATTCCTATCATGGCCCATTAAACTCTACTTAAAACATGCCACTGCTTTCAAAATCCAAAGTCCCCAAATCTACAATCCTCCAAACAAAAACATAGTCAAGCCTATCACAGTAGTACCTCAATCCCTGGTACCAAGTTCTGKCTCAGTTAGGGTTCYGTTGCTGTGAAGAGACACTATGACCAAGGCAACTCTTAATTAAAGGATTACATTTAATTGGAGCTGACTTACAATTTCAGAGGTTCCGTCTATTATCATCATGGTGTGAAGCATGACAGCATCTAGGCAGATATGATGCTGGAAGAGCTGAGAGGTCTACGTCTTGATCCAGATGTAGCTGTGTGGAGCTTGAGCATAGGACCTCAAAGCCTGTCTGCACAGTGACACACTTCCTCGAACAAGGCCACACCTTGTAATAGTGCCACTTCTCATGGACCAAGCATATTCAAACCACCACAATAGATAGAGAAACTGAAATAATTAAAGGCAGAAGAAAGTTGTGGCTGTCATCTAAAATCTCAATGAGCTTTCTGTCATACTTTTTATTTATCAGGCTATATAACAGATTTCATCAAATGTCTAACCTGTGTGACACAGTGCTAGCTAGATATTAGATCTTCCTAGAAAATAAAACCACACAATCCTTGTGGTGATTGGTCTCTTTACTATATTAGGCTTTGGTCTTCTCCACATTTCTTTCTTTCTGTTGGCTCGAAACTCTGCAAGCCTAAAGAACCATCAAAGTACTAGAAAGACCAATGTCACAAGCAGCTACYGGTAGAAATCCTCTAGCACAGGCTTCCCAAGAATGAGACTGACTGAACTGAGCTGTTAACTTGACCTTCTAAACTCAGTTCCATGTGCCAGTGTTAAGTTTGGCAAATGCTGCCAATTTCCCTAACTCTTGGAGTTCCACAAACCCCATGATGTGGTTAAAACAGTATCCTGTGACAATAAGGTGTGTTTCTTTTGTTTAACCTAGCATTTCCATATGTGATCAAAAGGTACTTTTGGTAAACAGTGTTTCTCTAGATGAGCTGTGGGCATACTGCTCATTCTCCACTGCATGTTGCTAATAAGTTGCCATCCAGGAAGAGGGTGTAAAGGATTTAATGATCTGTACCTTCATACTTCAAAACTGTATTGCACATTGCTTCAAAATCCTGGAACTTCTATACTACTTCACTGTTATTATTATTTCCAACACAAATGAAGATGTAAATATCAAATGTACATATAACGAACATATAATAAAGCTATTGTACATTCCTGGGAAAAGGTAACCTAGAAAGGACTGTTGAGACTATTTAAAAATCATTTTTATTTTTTAAAAGATAGTAGTTTCTATAATTTTGTATTAAAATCATCTTTATTTTTAAGAGAATTTTCATGAGTTCATTTTAAAATATAAATAGGGTTCGTTGTCTTCATTTCAGTTATTATTATAATCCCTTTTTCCTATTTGCTTGTTTTGTTTTRAATTTTGGTATTGTGAGTTGGGGTCTTGCTCTTTAATAGCCCAGGTTTGTCTTGAACTCAGGATCCTTCTGCTGCAGCCTCCCAGATGCTAGGAGTATCCTGCTACCACACCTGGTCTCCTYTTTTGTTTTTGACAGTAGCATAGCTCTGATGTACTGAATCCCAGACAAGTAGCTTGTTGGCTGGCACAAAGCTATTCAGATGTTGGTCAAATGAACACGAAAGCAGCAAGGCACATTACTGAATGTAAAGCAGCAGTCTGCTGTGGTTTTTGTTTTTGGTTTTGTTTTTTAAGTTTAAAGTCAGTGTTTTAAAACAGAAAGGCCTAAGTAGAACTTTCCTGCCTTTCATCTGTCATACATATAGAGACATTTGTAGTTATTTTGTGTATATTAAGAATTTAGTATGATAATACATGTAAAAGTTTATATWTGAGAAAACTATCAAAAAACAATATACAATACCCTTTAAATTGTAAATTACTTAACAGGAAATAATATTGAATGATAATTGACAGGCCCTGACAGGTTTATCCCAAAGTCTTTTTGTCATGGTATTCGGGAAGACATAATTATATTGAAAATCTCAGATTCAAAGATAAGTCATTTAAATAAATACTTAGCAGAATTAACAAAGAAGCAAGGAATGACCTTGATACATCACCTTTGCAGTTCACAGGTTGTACACAAACATCCGTCATGAGAGGTGGTTTTACTCTGCATGAAGTAGCAGGTGATTAATTGAATGAAGAGTGCTTATCCAGGGTTGCTCAGCTAGAGCCGCAAGTGGAGAGAGGTCTTAACAGGAAGCCTTCTTGTTCCATCCTACATGACTTTGTTCTCRGAGCTGGGTTTCTTCAAAACATGACCCTGTTTTCTTCTCTCTTCCCAAATGTTTTTATTCTTGACTCTCTTTTCTTAGAAAATGGTAATGTCCTGTCTCAGGGTAGCAGTCATCCTCATCATCTCTGTTTTCTTTGCATTCCATATCTACCTAATTGATAGGCCCTGGCAGGTTTATCCTCAAGCATCTGTCTAATCCGAAAACTTGTCACCACCTCCAGGTYTTCGTCATGGTCCRGGATACATATCTTTTCTCCAAGAATTCTGCTGCTGTTGCCACTCTTTCTTGCCTTCCCTTCCATCCCCACTTCTCAGCCCATTCTTGACATCGAAGCTGGAGGAAACTTTCAGCTGGAGAAGCGTGTGACTATTGAGTCATTGGTGTATCACACCCAGCTTTGTTTTAGAATTACCCAGAGGAAAAATGGACTGTACAGTCCCAGCTGACACTGCCTACAACCTCACCCCCATGCTGGTCACTTACACCACAAGACCCTAGACACTAAACCACACTCATGTCTTACTCTTCTTCCACAGATGTGACATTTTCTTACATCGTGACCTTTGTGCCCGTGTGTCCGGTGTCAGGTTCTGTGTGCTTGATGGCTGCTTATCCCCGGATGCCCGTGTGCTTTGTTCACTTCTTTGTCCAGGCCTCCTGGGACACACTCCGTAGGAACTTCATTCCATAGCCTGCTTTGGTTTTCTGTAAAATCCTGGCACCACCTAAAATGTGTTCTATATTTGCCTCATTCTTTTCCTTCTGGGTAAAGAAGGACTTGGCATAAAGTTGTCGTTGTTTTGGTTGTCTTTTTGTTTTGTTTTTTTTTTTAAATTGGCCTTTTCATCAGTGTGCTATAGAACATTATATCCACTTGTTACATTTTTGACTGAATAGCTCTCTTTCCAAATCTTATTTTGTAAGTGGAGTTAGGAACCTTGGTTTGGAATAGGAAGACATTAAGTTCACTTGATTATAATCAGTCACCATGTATCAGATATATCCCTTCAGCTGTTATTATGAGCCTGCTTCTGTTGTCCAAAAACTGTAGGTAGCAAAATGCTAGCAGTTAGGGACAAGGAATTAAATGAATAAATGTATGAGGTTTGTGAAATACTAAAACATTCTAGACATGGAGGAGAGCATGTTGACGTGACTCAGCCTGTTCTCCCTTTAGAAAGCATTGTGAGGGAAAATCACTCACATCTATTTCATCAGCATTGTTCTACTCAGTACTTCAGGAACCAACTGGCAGAGGTTCTGCTTAGACTCGGTCAGAATCCCAGCTAAGGGCCTTGACTCCTCCTTAGAGTAACAACTCAAGAGCTGTTTCCACCCTATGGTTGGTATCCAAATGGTTGTAAGAAATACTTACGC
>BDUI01004098.1:51955-108258 GCA_002335545.1 Apodemus speciosus
AAGAAAGAAATACTTACGCACCATAATTACCACTAAAAACCAAATAATATTAAAACATCTTGGACTGTTTGTTCACGTGGCCAGGACTGTCATAATGGTAGTAAAGTWTGTTCTTTGTTTTTGGTTTCAGATAAATTCTAGATTGCATATACATGAACAAATAACACTACCATTACTTCAAATCATATCTATACAGTTGCTGTTTGGAAAGATATGATCTCATGTAGCTACCAGAAACTGTTCCTCCTGTTGTAAGCACCATGTGTCACATACTGCAAAACTCCCTTCAGAGATGTATTCCCTTTGCCATCCCCTGTAGTGACATTAGTGGACTCAGTTCCTCTTTTTCTCATACCTTATTTAAGAAGCCAACTGATATATATATAATGGAATTAGTATCTTAATAAACTGGTACCATTATCCTTTTAATAAGTACATGTAAAGTATTCAGTTGTGCATTGTTCTTTTTTTCTTGCCATTGCATTTGTTACATTTTCCTCACAAAAATTTATCCTGATAAATGTTTTTTGCAAAAGTCAGTTTCTTATTTTATAAATATGTGCTCTATTTTAACTTTTTTCCTGAACTGAGTCAAATTACAGGCATTAATTCTTTATCATAATATTGAGAAGTGAAATAGAACATTATATTCCTTTGACCATAGTAAAATTGTAACAGAGTCTATTCATTGCGTGTCTGATGAATGCCAACAACTTTACCTGTGAAGACTTGCTTAGGTCTTAAGACTGAGTAGAAGATGTTTTTCTTTTTATTGGTTTTTACTAATTTTTGGTATTGTGATAAAGAAAATCATGATAATATTATTTTAATTAAATTAAAGGGAAGTTGTTGCATGTGAAGGGGAATCTTGGCTTCCTTACATGACTCAAACATTCTGAATCCGGTACAACCTCAGTGGCCATTTTAGCTGGTTCTTACTCCAGAGCTCTGCTGTTGGGAGACTTTGGTGCCTTCGTTTTACCCATCCATCCCATACTTTTCCTTCAAGGTTGGACTTTGTTACCTCCTTTATTTATTTTTTGGATTCCCACTTTAATCTCTTGTTAACTTATCATCAGTGTCATGTTCTCTGTTTGTTATACAAGCTCCTGCTTACAMGCACTGGAGTCCTTCAGTTTTTCTGTTGAAGGTGAGTGAGCCCTTCTTGCCATGGTCCTGAGAGGAAAAATTACTGGTAAGGACTCCTTAGTCCATGGCTGTTTCTCAGAAAGTGGTGAGCGTGGCCATTACAGCAACAATGAAAAGGAGCATGGAGTGAAATGAAGATCATGAACCTGAGTAAGCTGGCAGGRCACTGTTTAGTTAAATACACTCAAGAAAGGCCTTGAAATTCTGTAGGCCTGAGCTTAAACATTTAGAAAATGAGAGTCCTGAATTTGAGGTGCCCCTAAAAATTCTTTCTAGCTCTCTCTATGTATTCCTAAAAGGTCGGTTTCTGGAGATGTCAGACTAATAGAAGTAGTGCTGCTGGGAAGAAAGGTTAGTTTGGAAACAAATGATGTTTATAACAGCTCCATTTTGTATTTGTCTGAGTGCATTGGTGTGTGTGGCTTTCAACTAGCTCAGCTTTCTCCCCGACTTTCTCCTGGGCTGTGTTATGAATCTAAAAAGGAGACAGAATTGATCCTTCATCTGCAAGGTCAGATCTTTGGAAACATATAGTGCCGTGAAGTCATGAATTAATGTAGCCTTCTGTGCCACAATTCTCCAGCATCTTTTGATATCCCGGTGTCATTATATGTTCCCACCAGTATACTTTACAGTATCATAACATCTTTATAAATGCCAGCCTAGAGCTCTACAGAGAAATCTTATTTTTCCCTATTGCCACATCTCTACATAATCAGAAACTCTGCCAAGTCTTCCTTCTTCTGAAGGGCATGCTTCTGTCTTTCTTTTATCCTTTATTTAGTGCTTCTTTTAAGAAAAGAAGCAACTTGCCTGACAATTATCTGGCTCCTCTTCCTCATTGTATAGGGTCCATGTGTTAACAATCTCAGCGGAAGTTTGCCTGGCCCATGAATKGTGTTTATAAGAAACTAACATCTATCTTTGTATCATCATATTCTGATCATTTTAGTTACAATGCTGATTTTGCTACTTTTTCAGTCATAAGAGGACTTTGACTATTCAATATTAGATTTGCCTTTTAGAGCTCCCTAAAAGGAGAGCAGTATTGTATGTAGCAATTAAAGTGTATATTTTTTTAATTATATTTACTTAATGTGGCACAAACACATGTGGAGGTCAGAGGTCAACTCGTGGGGTCCACTCCATTTCCTCCCGTGTAGAGCCCAACTTTGGGGCCTTGTAATCAGCCATGGTGTCTTCACCCACTCAACAGTTTTACTAGTTCCTTACTTTGTTGTTCATTTTTTATTTGCTTGTTTGTTTTTATTCCTAAATTTCATTCCCATTCTATCCAGTATTTTAACCAGCAGGTCCCAGAGTCTGACATAATATTGAAAGATATTACTACTTCTTTTTTATAATCACAAGATTAAGAAAAGTTGATATAGTTAAACCATTTAGATATATAAATGCAACCCTAGTGATTTGTTACATAACAAAATTAGCCTTAAGTATTTCCATAAACATTATGAGACAGAACTAAGAGGCAGTCCTTTATTTCACAAGCATGAGTATTAAACAGGACAGAGGCCATTAGAAATAAAAGYTAAGCACGGGCCCACTCTTGAGGCACTCAGAGTCCACTGAAGAAAATGTTACAACATACGAGTATGAGAACCCACGTCCACAGTTGTCCTAAAATGGAAACAGTGAAAATGACTAACATTAACCTCTTTATGTCAGGAACTAAACAACATACATCAGTTGGTGGGGGTAAAGAATGCGCATCATAACTTACACATTAGTTACAAGGGAAAGTTGAACTCTGGTCCATMATGCAGAGGTATATATCGAAGCACCATTTTGAGTCCTTTGTTGGCACCAAGTTTTACTGTATAAGGAGAGAGGTTCCCCGGTATTTATCTGACGCTAAAAAGAACATCATCATGATTGAAATAAATGTGGTGTATTCTAAGAAATCRTAATTTACACTGAGGCCTTCTCCATGAAGTTGTTTTATCTGTTCTTTACACTTTCTGTAGAATCTGATAGGAAAAAAAAGTTTTGTTTCCTTTTTAACCATCTACCCTTATGGTTGTTCTCATGTCTCCTATTTGTTGTTGTGTTAGTCAGCAACCATTTAATGGTTAAAACAAACAGAAACACCCCCTTAAAATAGTTCAGATAACACAAGGTGAGGTGAGGCATGTGGAAAAGTGTTATTCATCTAACTAACGAGGTGTTTATGTTTGCTGAGGATAGTCGGAATCCGGTTAGAGCGAGAGGTTTTTTTTTTGTTTCCTTTTTTGCTTTCTTCACTTTTGCTTTGCTTTTTAGCTTTATTGTCCGCACAACAGAACAGCCCCCTCCATTTCCTTTTGTTTCTCATCTTTCTTTGTCATTTCAAATTGCCCAAGTACCACTTTGGCCTCAGCTCTACAGGAATTCTGTGATGCAGGGATTACCACTGTTTTACTGCTGTCTTCAGAGAAAGCCCAGCAAAACCACTTGTCTGTTGGTTAACTTTTCCTGAGTTAGAGAGTCATAGCCACTTCAGGATATTATTAAATGGAGGAGACTTGTTTTTTAATACACAAATAGAATTGAGTCATGCCTCGCTAATGTTGTTATAATGTGTTGTGAGGAATTCATCATAAATGCATGTCAGATGACTTTGGGAAGACTAAAGCAGTGTATTATGAATTTAACTGTTAGTAAATTGTGTTAGAAATGGAAACATTGTTTTCTGTCTGGTTTGGTCTGTCTTATCAACATTAGCTGGTAAGAAATAACTCTTCTGATATCTGCTTACCTAATAAGGCATGACTTTTGGTAAGACTCAACAACTAAGTGTCTGCTTCTTCAGCTCTAACTCAGGCTGTCATCAACCACTGGACTGCCTTGGATAATGATATAATAGAAGGAGGCGATGTGTGTTCCCCAGCATCGTGGTTCTATGAATCATAGAATTTTCATTTTATTCATGAGCCAGAACTATTTTAATGATAAGAATAATATTAAGCAGAGTGTTATAAAGGTGCTTCTTTCAGTTATGATGAGAGGAGTAAAGGAATGGATCACAAATGTGATTTAACAGAGGATAATATTTACTTGAATGTAGATAGGAGCAAAGAAAAGACTTGTCATCATATGAGGCTGCCTCCTCTGTCAGTCAGATGTCGTTTGCAATTGATAATCCTTGATGCTGCCACTCTGTTCGAAGAGGGAGAATCAGGAGGGAGGTTGGAGACACTGCCAGTTTTGTTTCTCTACTGTGGTGGGAATAATGAAGAAACAGTCTCAGAATGTTCTGTTAGTGAAAGGAGGACATGCATATATGTACACAAAACACATACATACACATGCAAATACACAAATACGTATACCCAAGATTTCTTACTTGAAGAGAGGCAACTTAGTGCAGTCCAGACAGCATGGCCTTTGAAATTAAGATAGATGGAGATTCAAAAGTCAGAACTCAGCCGGGCGGTGGTGGCAGACGCCTGTTATCCCAGCAATCTGGCAGGTGGATTTCTGAGTTCAAGGCCAGTCTGGTCTACAGAGTGAGTTCCAGGACAGCCAGGGCTATACAGAGAAACCCTGTCTTGAAAAAAAAACATCCAAAAACAAACAAACAAACAAAAGTCAAAACTCAAATCATTTTCTGATGAATATAACCTTGGGGACTGAGTTGACCTGTGACCTTCAGGTTTTCTACCTGTACTGTGCAGGAACAGGGCTCAGCACTCATGTTCAGTAAGTGATGGATACAGTTAGAATTACATAGGCTCCTGGTGGTCTTGGCCCTGAGAAGTTGCTTAACTAGGTAGAGATAGTGGGATGGTGGGTAGCTGCAGAGGAAATTTTAGTTTGTGACAGTAGGAAAACTTCTCTAACACTATAATCAGTCTAAGACGYTGCTTACTGTGCTGCACTGTAGCATTTTCTGGGTCATAGTCTGTGAGTTCTGATGGAAAGGAACCTGTGAAGGCCTACCTCGTAAGATGCTGTAAAGGAAGTTTAAGTGAAGAGTGAAGATGAAAAGCTCAGTGATTCATTTTAGATGGCCCAAAGAGAGCATTTAACATGGATTCAAGCTGTGAGCATAGGCACAGAACAGAACTGAACAAAGTCTTACCAGTTAATATCCTGATGATAACAGGCGCCCTGCAAAGTAGTTTGTCTCCTTGATTTCATTTTACTACCCAGGAAAGTCCTAAAATGGAGTTGAAATTACTTAAGAAGCTGCATAACTTATTGAAGGCCACTGTGGTGGCTAATCTTGATTGTCAGCTTGACATACCTGAGAAAAGGGAACCTCCATTGAAAGATTGTTTCCATCAGATTGGCCAGGAGGCATATCTGTGTGGCATTTTCTTGATTGATAATTGATGTAGGAAGGCTTAGCCCACTGTGGGTATTACATCCTTAGGCAGGTGGGCCTAGGCTGTATTAAAAAAAAAAATAGCTGAGCCAAGCCCAGAGGAACCAGTAGAAACCTCCTATGTTTTCTGCTTTGGTTCCTGCCCTGACTTCCCTCAGTGATGTAACTGTAAGATGGAACACCACCACCACTCCGCCCCTGTACCCGTACCTGCCCTCTCTACACAAACACACAACACACAACTATAYACAAGTGCTTTTGGTCATAGTTTTTATTCACAGCAACAGAAATCAAACTAGAACAGTCACACAGTTAGTAAAGGCTAAGATTTAAACTTTCTCTTAGAGTATAAATCCTAGAGTACATATTTTCCTACTATACTGCTATTAGATCATAGAGCCTGCTTGCTTAACTCAATAAATATAACTTCCAAATTGCAAGATAGAAATAAAATCTATGATGTATTTTCAGTAATTAAAACTTTAATGGAAAAATCTTAATATTATGCTATACTCATAAAATGCCAACTATTTGTTTAGGATAGAGTTAGCATTAATATTTTTCTCCTATGAAGACCTGATTAATATATCTAATTATTCATTAAATATATTTCTATAATTATAGTCAATTAATATATTTAATTCTTATACAGAAACTAATTAAGTACTTGAAATGCTTTTGTCACGCCTTACCTGTTGCTCTCTTTGCAGTGTGCTAAATAAATTTGTTCCCCCTCCCAAAACAAAACAAAAAAACAGAGAATCAGAAGTCCATTGAGGGTGTGTGAGGGCCCTTGAATATGAAAGGATTTTGAAATGGGCCTAAAGAGGTAGCTCAGCAGTTACCAGCACTTGCTGCTCTTGCAGAGGACCAGAGTTCTGTCCTCCACGCTTAAAATTGATCAGCTGACCACCTGTACCTCCTGCTCCAAGGTATCTGACGCCCTCATGTATGTATATACACATGCACTCACATCCAAATGAAAATATTTTTAGATTTATGAGCTACTAATTGAATTTTAAGACTGCATACTTAAGTCATCAATCAAATGTGTCCTAAAGGTATGTTTTGGGGGTGACTATTTCTCCAGGATGGTCACCAGCTAGAACTAGAATGTGTGTTTCACTGCACCACAGTCTTTCTTCATTTACTTGTTCTACCTGTTATACCTTGAGAGGTTTGAGTCTGTGTTGCTGAGGTTAGTCCGGCCTCCTCTGATACCGAGTAATGGCAGGAACGACCATGCCCTTGGTTGTACTCCTCCCTCTGTACATGCTGACCTGTTGGAGGTTTGTGTTTTGCTCCKTTTTTAAATGTTAAATTATTCATATAAACTTGTTTTTATTCTGCTATGTCTTTTAAAAGAGGAGTACATTCTCATCAAGTAACTCAATGAATACTATTGGCATTGTGTAGGGGACTGCGGATATAAGATAAAATATTCCAACCTGAGGAAAGTCATAATCTAGCCTTGATTATTTTTAAGAAAGTATCTAGTACCCTTAAAGGTACCAAGGCATGTTCAGAGCTTACTTCCTAGAATGTGGTTATTAACAGCATAGGGTTTGACATCACAAAGATTTAATTAAGTCAGGTGTGGTGAAGTGGAGTGTGCCTGTACACACAGCACTTGGTAAGGGTGAGGCAGAAGAGTTGCARATTTGAGGCCAGTCTACAAGAAATGAGGGGGGGGGGAGAATTCTTATTTTAATACTTGTTAAAGAGAAGACAGTGTTGGCTTATTTACAAATTTTAATCGTACAATAAGCAATAAAAATTTTAATATATTACAAAAAATAAGGTAGTTTATTTAAACTCTTCAGCCTCAGGTTTCTTGTCTATAGACTGGAGACATTCTTAGTAATAATGAGTACCACTTGCTAACTGCTCAGGGTTTGGTAACTTACCATTATGCGTTCACAAATAGTTGGCATTTATTTGGTGTTTATTGATGAACAAATGAATAAAAAGAATGAGATGAGTGTAAGGTGTTGGGGTTTTCCAAACAGCTGTGACTAGTGTTCTCTCCTGCAGGCCTTGTGGCTTTGAGTGCTCTGGTTTSGTAAAACCTAACGACTCATGTTTTGGAAGCATCAACACCCAAAGCCCACTAGAATGGATCTGTGTCCTTACCTCTGTGGGTGCATTAATCCTAGCATTCCCTTTTTATGACTGAAAGGGGGCTGCAGCTTGAGATACTGTATTCGAGATCAAGCATGATGAAAGGTCTGTGTTAATCTGGGAAGTAAACACTTTCCCAAGAACATACTTCATAACCCTACTACCAAACCAGATTTTTTTTTCTATAATACACATTGTAGCAAGATTGTACAACTAATGTTAACTGCAGTGTAGGATATATCTGCAAATATTCTTTAGTAGAATGAGCTGGGAACAACTACCAAGTCGGTGAGTATGTAATATCTGACAAATATACTTCATTTGCTGCTCATAATAAGCTTGTGTGTCAGAAAGTGGGTTTTTTTTTTTTAACTCCACTTCATTTGTAGAAGTTAAGTGATGCTGAAATCATAGTGTCACACAGTCAGGGATAACAAAAACAGAAGGAGTTTATTGATTATTTGTATGCCTACTGTGATTTGCATGCTAAGCACTTAATCTGTGTGGTTTTTCTCTCTCTTCCTGGGGCTGGTGAGAAGGGATTCAGCTCTCCTTATTTTAGAGATATATTCTGAATAAAAGAGGAATAGACAAGTATTAATGTAATTTGCCCAGTATCACAAAACTGGATGGGATGGAACAGAAACAAAATTCAGACTTTATTGGTGCCAGCCCGGTGCTCTTTTCAAGCCTCTTCTCTCTGTTCACTATCAAGTGTCCCTGTGTGTCTAGGAATGTGCCATGCCACTGACATTGCACAGAGCCCTTGAAGTAATCTGCCCCTGTTACTCCTTTTAATTTATGTAACCAGTCCTGTTTCTTCATTATTGTTTTTATGAACACAGAATCTAGCAACACATTATTTTAAATGTTCTATCATTATGAATACATTTCCTTTCATTGTAATAGCACTAGCTCTAATGACTACATTTTGTTTTCATGCAGATGTCACTGGTGTTTTCAATGCTCCGTTCTAATTCATGTTARAAAACGAATGCTTAAAGTATTGCCCAGGCTCCCATTACTCCAGAGGAAATGAGGGGTGCCCTGTGTGTGTGCATATGTTCTTGTATTCATGCAGCAGATACAATGGTTTGATCAAAATGAATTGTGTGTCTGAAATGAGAGTCTAGGTCTCTTCTAGAAGGACACATTGAAGAGTATTCGCATGCTTACTGGCAAACCTATGCAAACAGGTTTCTTTGTGAATGTTTGGGCTACTTTTTAGGCATAAACTGTACTTAGATTTTGTAAGGAAGGGAAAAGGGAGTCCTCTAAGATCTTACCCTTGTGTGCACAGCCACCAGGGGTTGCTGTTATGCTCAGGACYTACCATCTGCTTGTCTGTCAGCCATATATTGGCAAACCCTTCAGTGTTGAGGGTGAATAGTGAGACAGAATCTCACTTGTAAGCAGAATATGCTGGGATTGGAAGTAGTTGTGTGGATTGATCTTTATGGTAAAAGTTGGGGTAAAGGATAAGTATGGATATAAAGCTGTGGAAGCTCTGTGGAAGGGGGATATAGTGTTCTGTTATCCAAGAAATAACCGCCTTTGTTTGCACAGCGTATCTACACATGATGGTGTGCTCACTCGGCCTGTCCATAGGGGTGCATTATGTGAGATGTACATGTACACACAGTTTATCAGACATTGTTTCTGAGCTTAGCAGTTAAAGAGCGCCTGGAAAAATCTTCATGAGAGCCAGTGTTATGAGTCTTTATTCGCAAGTTGTAGAAATTAAAGGGTGGCGGGCTTGTAGTTCACAGAATATAATAATATCCAAAGGAATAATACATGTTTGTATTACACCAGCTAAATCTTGTATCTAGGAATGCCCCATCATAAAACTTGACTACTGCATTTAATATCACTGACTTATAAATCCAAGGTAGTATTTGTAAACTAAACTTAGAATGTGTTAGTATGTTATGTTTATCTGTATATACTATAGACATGTGTTAAGGGTTTAGAAAATGTTCATTTGCCTCAAACAAATGTTTCCCAAAATAGGAGGGTTAGGAAGGAAAGAAGAAAAAGGCTAAGACTTTTTCTAGAAATTGGCTTAGGGAAAGTTAAAATGCTTTCTATATCTTTTTGTGATAGTAAATCCCACCAGAATTTTATAGCTGAAAATCGACCCAAAAATTCACTATGGAACTTCCAGTTTCTCCTTTCTGCTGCATGGGGGCACTGCCTTCCTTTCCTGAGTCTTTCAAGATTTTATTTTTATACAAAGTATCACCTGACTCTTGTCAATAACTGGAAGAACTAGTTTCCCTGTGCCTGTACAGAAATACCTAGATGAACCCAAGCAGTAATGTTAAAGTTATTTTCTGCCCCTTTATGCTAGAAAGTTACTAATACTTGTCCTACTTGTCCTAGAAACCTACTAATACTTTATACAAATTCTGTCTAATCAAATGCCTAGTTTTAAGGGAATAGTTAAAATGCAAATAAGTAACTTAAATTGTACCTCTGATCCCCATATGTTGGTTCAAATAGTGGGCGACTGGCATATCGGTAGGAAGAAACATCAAGAGGACAAAACATTTGAGACCTGTGTGTCTGGGCAGGCAGCCTGCCATAATATTCACCATTCCTCAGGGCAATGACTTGAAGAACATTTTATTTTTGCTGTGGGCAGTGTTGGTCTTTTTTCAGCCTGCAAAGCCTTTTTGAAAGGGACATGGAGATGAAGGGACAGAGGGAAGCTGCCTCCTGCAGCATCTGCTTCAGGTTTTTGTGGACTGAACACAGGAGGCAAGTGCAGTTTACCACTGGACCAAGTGTACATCAGAATCGCAGGAAGACTAAAATGTGTRCAGGGGAAACTTTTAGTCTGTGCTCCTATTAGGGTCAGACTTGAGTCATTATATGTAAGATGTTACCTATACTTTGGTAACATCACGAATTTCCCTCATTTCACTGCTCTCTGTTCAAATAAACTGCCAGGGAAGCTTGAACACCAGCCTGAACACTGCTTCTGATGAGATGCCCATGTTAACAAAGTTCCTAACAAATCTACCTTTGCAGACTCTAAACTAGGGCAAAACCTTTGCATCAGTTCATTCCACAGGTCTTTGAACTACTAAATGCTCAACATTCCTGACCGTCCACATATATCCAGTTTCTGCAAAGCCCTTCAGCTCTGAAATGACTGAAGCATATGGTAAAGGGCCAGTCCTACAGAAAATGACTATTTCTTAATCCATGTCCCCTGTACTTCCACTGCAGTTCTTTTGTCTTGTTTAGTTTTAGCTATGAAAAACTCATGACTTTGTTTTTTCATCTATAAATGCTACTTATTAAATGAGAACAAGCTGATGTCAGCATATGAGCTTAATAAACTATTAATCTAAAATAAAACAATAGCTACATTAATAGTTTATTTAAAAAAAATATTGTCCTATGCTAGAACCTTAGTAAGGTTTCCTACTTAGGCGCACACCTACACAATTACATAGGTTATTTATGACATGTTTAACAGCTGGGGGAACTAGAATTCAGAGACACAACCCCCCCAAAAAAAGTTTACCAGGTTTATTTTCTTTATTTTATATACCTCTTTCTTTGCTAAGTGATAACCAAAAGATCAAAGAAAGATCCACCAGAGAGATTGTATTATAGTTTTTTGAGACTACTTGGTCTACAACCAGTTAGGTTGAAATGTCTTTTGATCAGGTGCATGCTTTGTATAGCTCCCATCCATCTCCTAAATCTTGAGATCTGAGTGATGCAGGCCTGACAAGAATCCAGTCAGCCTCTACTTTTTATTTCTTGAAAACCATAGGCTTTATAATTGTCCAAATGTGGGCTCCAGCTATAAACCTCAGTCTTTACATGTGTAAAGCATAGCCATCCATGTCAATTAAAACAAGTAAAAGATAAGTGGAGGGATCATCTTGCTCTTTGTACCAGTGGTCCCCAGCCTCCATTGCATTTAATTTCCAGGACTTTGTCTGCCCATTCTCATCAGTGAACAAATGATTATGATGAACCGCCARTGGGTTAGGCCCACTAGAGCCCCTAGTACTATAAGCAGTTTGACCGGAGAGATACCTAGAGAATCAATTTGTGGAGAAATAGCTATCTCTCCAAATGAACAACAACAAAAATGGACTTCCAGGGGCTATATTTAAGCCATGAGAGTTGTTACATTTATTTGTCCGTCCGTCCGCCCATCCATCCATCCATCTATCTGTCTTTGTTGTCTCGCAGCAAATGATCTTAAATATAAAAACAACCCCCAAAAGAATTCCCTTCTCCCAGAAGTGATGCACGAAATCCTTATTTTTTTAACCGTTCCTCCACATTTATCCTGGCTTCAGTGAAGATGGTCAGGGAGTATTTTAAAAGTGGGTTGGGAACAGCAAAACAATGTATTTATTTTATGTTAGCTTCTCATGCTAGTGTAGAAATTGTCTGTAATGCATTGTTCTATATTAAACAAGGCAGGTTGGGGCTCAGAATGTGGGAATCTTGAGAYTCTTGTAATCCTTTAATGAAGCAGAGAGCAGAGCAATATGTTGAAGATGTCTGCAGTTGGCAGACATTGTCTCATAACATTTCATGGAAACAGGGATCATTTACCAGTATTTCCTGTGCTATAGTCATAAAGAGTCACAAGCAAGAAAACTGAGGCCAAGGTGGGGGTCAGTTTTGCAGGAGAGTTACTAAGTGGAAGGATTGACTAATCCTTGTTTCTCTTGGACATGGTTGCTAGTCCTCTTGAGTCTGAAAAGCAAGATTGGAAATTTTGACAGCAGGGAAGCCTGTCATCTAGAGTGTTGACAGATGACCTTCAATTGGGCAGCCTTAGCAGGTACTTAGGTTTTAATCAGGGAATTGTCCCCTGGTGTGCTTTTGGGTATTTGTACTGTTCTATCTGGCAGAGCCTTATAGTAGGGCCAACAGAGAGTGACTGTTTTATAAGTATTATAAATAAATACTAGATTTGTGTTGAAATAAATATAAACAGATCCGGGTGGAGTCTGAAATTATAAAATTGTGTCATTTCAATGTCATAGGAAATTTGGCTTTAACAGTCCTTACCTGTGTTTAGCACCCTGTTCACACATACTAGTCCTAGCTCCCTTAAAGCTGTGCATTTTTCTTTCTCCAGTAAAGCCTAACCATCTACCTTCATCCCACCATCTCAGTGATTACGACTRGCTCACCCAGTAACTCATTGGCACTCACCTAGGTTATGGTAGTCCCACAGCCAACGTTTGACTCAAGCAGATGAACAATTCAAATATTCGACAAGAATAGTTAAGAATTCTTTTTCCCCACTTTGTTTTGTTTTTTCAAAGGAGTGTTTCTCTGTGCAGAGCTGACCTACCTCTGCCTCCCAAGTGCTTCAACCACCCATTGAAGAGAAACTTTTATAGAGAGACTTTTGCATCCTGGCCTCTGCAGAGGTAAATGACAGCCTTAGATGCTTCTCACATGCTCTCTTACTTTGTATCTGCTACTTCCTCCAGTATGCAGAGCACTTTGAGTACAGAGCAGTCGGTAAGGCTACCATGTTCAGTACCCTCTGTGTGTGTTTCTCTTTTTTCATTCCTCCCTCCTGTTTGGTGTTCTCATGGGTTTGTGGATCTTCTATTAATGACCAGACTGGTGCTGTCTCATCAGATAACACTGGAGTACAAGCCAGCAAAGAGCCTCTGGTAAGATTGGCTGAAACTAACTGTTAAGGTCGCCTTTTCAGAGGCCGGGCGGTGGTGGCGCACGCCTGTAATCCCAGCACTTGGGAGGCAGAGGCAGGCGGATTTCTGAGTTCTAGGCCAGCCTGGTCTACAGAGTGAGTTCCAGGACAGCCAGGGCTATACAGAGAAACCCTGTCTCTGAATAAACCAAATCCAAAAAAAAAAAGTCGCCTTTTCAGATGACTATAGGAGCTCGTGTTAGGAACCTGTTACTTCTATAAGTAACAAATACTGAGTATGAGAGCATGTGAGAAACATATAAGGCCTTCATTATTTTAAATAGGCCTGCAGAGGCCAGTAAGCAAAACCTCCTAGAGAAGTTGTTCTTCAGTGGGTGGTGGTGCACACCTTTAATCTCAGCACTTGGGAAGCAGAGACAAGCCAGCCTGGTCTACAGAGTGGATTCCAGGACAGCCAGGGCTGCACAGAGAAATCCTACAGATTCAGCTGAGTTCTGTGCCTGCTGTCTGTCTTCTCATCTTGAATATTGGAGTAAGATAAAGGTAGAGAGAGTTTTCATAGCCKTTTTTCCATTTCTTAGAAAAACATATAATAAACGTTTCTACTTAAAGATAGGGACCCCAAGTTATCTTTTGTAAATCATCTACTCAGAATCCTGGAGAAATTGTTCCACAGAGACCTATGGCTTATTGGTAGAAGACATCTATGTCTCCCCAGAGTTTCCTTTCCCCATTAAGAGAGTTTTCTTACTGTCCTTGGCATGGGCCATAGGACAGACAATTTAATTTGGCTCTGGCAAAAAGGCAACCCCAGGCTCTGTTTAGAARMAAGTGTTTCTTATTCCAGGCCCTCAGCATTAGTACACTGGCTCGTGACACTCTTGGATGCTGAGTCTCAGACCAACCTGATCATAGACGATTTCTGCAGCCTGATGCCTGCCTACTTCCCCCATGCAGAGTCTATGTTGAGTTACCACTGGGTATTTGTTTTTCCTTTTTCCTAAAACATCTGTTTGTGCTGTCTTGAGGGAACATTGCACAGAATGTAGCCTGACTATTTTAAACATTGCTCCTGTTCACATTTGGAAGTGCTGGCAGTGTGGTAGACGCCATATGGAGCTCTGACACCCTGCTCGTCCTCCATTCTTTCTGTCTACGTCCCCCATCTTCTTAAGCGACATTTCAGGCATGACCCCTGAAAAGAAGCCTGGGAGCTGCTGCTGAGTCWCTTTCAGCCTACTCTCCCATGCTTCCTCTCTAGCTATTCTGGACTCTCCTCAGCCCTGTGACCATGCTAAGCTGTTTCACATCTTCTAGAGTTTATTCAAGCTGTTCCCTGCACCTGGCATGCCTCCCTCCTGACCCCATTGTCTTCCTGGAAAGTACTAATCCATCTGACAGTGATGAGTGATAAAACCATTTCTTACCTGTTATATGAGAGTCACCACTTCTTTTTCTTGAGGTGTGCAGACTACTTACATTTTTGCAAACCTTTTTCATTTGCACATAGTAGGGGTTCAGCTTCTGTGAGATGAAAAAGACAAGTATAGAAGTTACAAAAATAGATTTGAATATGACTGAGTACTAATTATTAGGCAGTATGTTAAACACTTTCCATCTCTTATTTATTTAATACTTACTCAGCTGTAAGGGGATCTTCGTGTTTTCATTTTCCTGAATAGCCCTGACACAAGCACCCATTATTTTTTATCCTATCATCTTATTTCCCTTTCTTCATAGTACTTTCTACTCAGTACAGTTAGTTTGCTTATTGTTCCCTCATTTGAAATTATGCTCCATGAGAGCCAAGCCCTTGTCAGTCATTCTCAGTGCTATAAGGCAGCACCTATTAAAGTGCTTTATATATTACAAATGTTCAATAACTATTTTCACTGAAAGAATGATCACTAAAATAATGGATAATGAGGTTAAATAGCTTTGTCAAAGGTACATAGTTCAGATGACAAGCCTGGTCAGGAATCCTGGTCATATTCTTGTGCTATCTTCCTTAAGATTTCTCCAAATAGATAGACTTAATAGCACTAGGAGAAGGTCTTCTTTTCTGTTRGATGTAGTTTCTGCCTTGAAGATCTACCTCCTCCACCTTCAACTAATCAGCCAAATGAGGAATTTGCTACCAGGAGAATGTGTCCTAAGTGCCAAGCCTGTTACTGAAAACCGCGTGTGAGGACACATCATCTGAATTTAATTTAGATTCAATTTTCCAGAGGAAAAGAAAACGAGCCAAGCCTAAAACTACTACTATAGAACAATAATTCCACAGGTCAATAYTAGTAAGTTCCCAAGCCTCACAGCACAGCAGCTCATTCCCCCCTGCCTAGCTGGAGGGATGGGTGAGTGTGTCTCCTGGAGGGAAGCTCCTGGGCCAGAGGATGCGGCCCGGCCCTCACACGGTGGAAATGCTGACTAGAACTAGGCAGTTGCTTCCACAAACACCCAAGGCTTCCTTCCACTTAGCATTTGTGCAGTGCCTATGTGGCCTACTTTTTAAGAAAGAATTCTAAATCTATCTTTTTGAGTACTAACTAGATACCTTTTAATTTCCCTATTCTTGAGTTGAATAACTCTTTAARAGAAATGATTAATAAATAGCCATGAACTCTTCAGACACAAGTAATGCCGAATCAATTAAGTGTATTATTATATGGGTAGGAAAAAAGCTCCTAAGTTTGTGAATTCAGAGTGCCTGCCACCTCACTTGTGTATTCCTCTTCCATTCCTTCAGCTCTTGAGGACACAAACTGGAAAGGAAGCTGAGCCACCTGTCTATGTGGCTCACATCTTTAAAAAATGCCAAAGCATCCCTTCTGCATGATAACTCCTCTGTCAGCAGGGTTAGAGTTGAGTGTGACTAGACCTTGGATACTTCTCCCAGTTTACTTTAATAAGTATCACAGAAAGAAAGGCTATCTTTATATGTCTATATCTGGGGAAAGGATATTGCATTTATTATATTGTACTACCTGGGACTCGTTGGCCCCATTCCATTCCCCTAGACCCTGTCCCTAGCCAGAGAGGTACTAAATTTTACACCACCATCTCATTCAGAATTTAKGTACTCCTAGTTCTTTTAGTTAAACTTTCTGGTTTTACATCCTTTAAAGGAATGTACAAAAAAGTATGTGCCTCCTTACCTACCTTTAAGTCAACTCCTGAAGCTTTGGATCAAGTTTAGATAAGTAGAAAGGATGTGACTGCTGATATCATGCCATTTTCATGACATTTTATGCACTTTTTTGTCAAAACTGGCATCACAAACTTTTTAACTTTACAGACAACATTCACTATATAATCTTATTGACAGATCCATTTCTTATACCTAAACTATCTAGCCAAATCACACTCACTTTGTTAGATCTGATTTCATTTGTATCCAATTCAAATAGGCATACTTTATGGTATGATACTTTTTGACAGCTGTCTTCTGAGTTTAAGTCTTAGTGAAACATATTGATAAGCCTGTTACCTTGTCTAGACAAAATAGGGAWTGATGTCTTACTATTTCTCACCCTACCCTCATTGAATCGCTTTAAAGCCTTTGCATAGATAAGGCAGTGTCAAGAAACGTGCATATAAGTGGGAATAAGGTGATTTTGAAAGTGGGCAAAGATAACCTATATCCATGTTTTTGAGATAATCTCTTCTAGGGGAGAAGATATGTAGRAATTAAGGACTTGTAAATTGTTCTCCTTAAGATTACCCATGTTCGAGTCATCACTGGAAAGTCATTAAGTATACCCAGGGAATGTGCACTGCAGCTTTAAGACTGCTACTTCTAGATATAATACCTTCAAAGCAGACCAGTCAGTGACTGAGCAGAAACCACTTGACTAATCCACAGTACTCAGTGACCCACTATTATCAGCATTGACAGGAGAAATTTTTTTCTAGAATCCTCCATAGGATGTGTTCCTTAGTTTTAAAGTCATTAAATAAAAAGTCTAGGGACATGGTTCGATGCATAATGTGCTTGCTGCAAATGTATGGGGACCTAAATTTGAAGCTCACATAAAAACTGTGTGGCAGCACATGCCTGTCACCCAAGTACTTGGAGAAGAGTGGTGGTGACAGGCAGATGCCACATGCTTGCTGATTTATTCTAGTTGAAATGGCAAGCTTCAGGTTCAGTGTAAGACTGTCTGAAAAGTAAAGTGAAGGTGAAGGTAGACATCCAATATCAACCTCTGGCCTCTGCATAATACATACAGCTACATACATACACACACAGACACACACACACACACACACACACATTAAAAAAAAAACTTTAATCTCAGGTATATAAAGGCAATTGGGAAATAGCATGTTTAATCTGGAATATAAGATACCAAAACAAAAGGTATTGAAGGAAGGTTAGGAAGAATCAAATTTTGATTTTTTTTTCATTTTTTAAAAAAATCATGTGTATTGGTTAAAATATGTAAAGTTTTGATTTGTACTTTGATTTATACACTGTAAGACACTACCAAGAGGAAATTGAGATTCACTCAAGAATATAGGCTTCATCAGTCTCATGACCTGGGGTCATTATATAATGCTACCCCTGCTCTTGTTCATTAGAAATTAATACATTCCTTAAACACGCACCAAAAAGGTCTCTGTAATGTGCATCTCCATCCAGTTATAGATCTGTGTGACAGGTGGGTGTTTCTGCGGAGAAGTGTGAGTGCCTAAAGAGAGGCTGTGCTGCCTCACTAGGAGAAAATGGAGACTTTAAGGCATTTCAGATAGGAATGTGCAACTGTGCACTGTCTCATGTAATAAGTGAAAGCAGAATGCRGAGGGAGATGATGCCCCACTGATGAAGTTAGGGGTGCCCTATCAGAAGAGTYCATATACCAGCTAGGGTAAGCTGTGCTACAGATTTGATTAAGATCTTTTTATTATTATTACAAGAAACGGGTTATTACTATGAAAATGTTTTCTTGTTTCTAAAAAAACAACAGAAACTCAAGATATCTCCCCAGCCTACATCACACCTAAGCTGTGATGTCTTGATGGGTGATACTGTGCCCATCCAGTCTAATACACAGGAAACTGAATAAATATTTAGTAGTAGAAGAAATCAATAAATAATATGTCAGAGCCACAAGGTCTCATACTATAAATGGTGAGATAAACCTTTCAGTCCCAGGAACAGACCTCTCTTAGGGTAATGAGAATAGATTTTAGTCAGTAACTACCTCTGACCTTTTCCCTACGCGGCTCCAAGTTTTATAGTAACAAACCTGAAAGCTGGAAAAGCAATTGTGTATGTTTGATATTCTCATTCTGGGGTTGGAATTTTTGACCTCTTCGAAACTATGATGAAAATCGTGGCCTTTCTCAGACAAAGAGACACACAGACAAAACTCTGAATACAATTTCAGTAGGTTCATGAACCCTTTATCTCAAGAATGTTAAAAAGTGAACTGCAGCT
Organism: Apodemus speciosus; assembly: GCA_002335545.1. Classification (NCBI taxonomy): domain Eukaryota; kingdom Metazoa; phylum Chordata; class Mammalia; order Rodentia; family Muridae; genus Apodemus; species Apodemus speciosus. The sequence continues at coordinate 70,667 of BDUI01004098.1, forward strand.
TAAGGGAAGGGCAGAGTTACCGTCAGTCCTCTCCTATTAGAAGTAAGACTGACGGAAACAAGAAGAGCTTGCTCTGACTATARCACTGAGGGGGTGAATACAGTGCCAGTTTTATCTGTTCTTTGATTGTGGCTACAAGTTTTTTATAAAAGACCCTTTGTTTTCTTTGGGACAGATGCCACCAAATACTGCCTCAATGTCAGTCCGCGGCCAGCCCTGCCTACACTTGCCCTTTATCCCATGACTGGACAATCAACAGGAAAAGAGTAGAAATAGGGCAGAATTCTGAGTGTGGCATATTACGAGCCTTTATCCCATGACTGGACAATCAACAGGAAAAGAGTAGAAATAGGGCAGAATTCTGAGTGTGGCATATTACGAGGTGGCCCTTCTGGCTTCCAGAGTGTACTCATCACCTTATTCTGTAGGTCTGTGTCTAAATTGTCTCCACCTGGGAAGTACTAGAAACTCACTGCTAGAATATTTTTCTCTTAATGGTTTTCCCAGAAGGAAACAAAGAACATAGATTTATGTAGACAAAGATAATCCTTTTCTGAGAACTTTTCTAGGTCATAGCTGGGAGCTAATATACTGCAAACCTTTTCTGTCTCTACCAACTTGAAACTTTAGATTTCCAGTCAAAATTAAACCTTGATCTTAAGGACCCTTGGTTCTTACATCTCAGCGATCTTCACTTTCTTCAYCTGGGCAGTGCAGAAAATAGTCATTGCAATATCCTTGGATTGGATTGAGTAGTGATAGAAAAATTGGATAGACAACACCAGATTCAGGGTCATGGTATTTCTGTGTTCRGGTTTAATAAGCAGGAGATGGAGGTGACTCTTACTCATCTTTGAATTGGTGACCTCTAGAAGTGCATGAGGAGTGCCTAGGCAGGTTGCTGGGTTTGCCTGCTTAKAAATGTGCTCAGCCCTGTTGCCTTTCTTTCTCTGGCGTGTCTTCTTGCCCCTGTGTTCTGTGACGGTGTGGTGCTTTAACACCAAGCATCTGAAATAATCATCATCCCTTTGGGACTGTACACTTACGTTTTGACACTGAAACACTGACACCAGGAATCCTCTGCTTATCTCTGTAGTAGCTGAGGCTATTTTCAACCCTGTCTGTTCCTCCCACCCTTTCTTTCTGTTGTTTTTAGAAGTCACCCAGTGACCTGATGAGGTAGAGCACTTTCTGGAGACTGACTAGAGCACAGATGAGATCTTGGCTCTGCCCAGTGCAAAGTGTCATTGATTGCTGTTGTTGTTGCTGCTGCTGCTGCTGCTGCTTGTTTTTCTGATCTAATAATAGGTGTCTTAACACCTCAAGGAAATAAAACTAATTTCTACCAGCAGTTTATTTTGTTAATTAAAATCACAGTCTGGTGAGCTTCCTGCTCCTTTACTTACTGGTTGTATATTGGGCACTGCGTATTTTACATGTGTGTTCTTATTTTTGATTCTCTCAGAACCCAAGATAGTAAGTACTTTTTTTTTTCTTTTCATGATCACTGAGGTTAAATTTAGAAATTAGAAATGGAAGAAACTCAGACTTTCCTGTGGCCCTACTGCTCAGTCATGAGAGAAGCAGCATGAGGCTGTCAACCTGCGTCCTGTGTTGCCTCCTTTTCTGTGATGTCTGAACTCACTTGCTTCTCCTTTTCCTTTGTAGTGGTGCCAGTGAAGAAGAGGACACATGAAGACTTATCATTCCCTGCAGAAAACACCCCTTCCCCGTGTGTATGTGACAGCGTGTATGTAATGGCTTCTGATGTCTGTGAAAGCTGCCCAGCAACAAACTTCTTCCACTGGATATGTCCCCAGATCCACAGCAGGCACACGTTCCCAAGGGACCAGGGGCTATGTGCACACTGACTGTGGGCTTCTTGTTCTCTTGTGGTAGGTCAAGGGAAGAGCCCCTTTAATCAACTTGGAGGGCTCTGCAGACAAACCCCTAATGGCTGCTTTGAACTTACTCAGGAAAGCCAGCCCCTGGAATATTGTGCAAGTCAACACTATCACTTCCTTAGGAAGGTTCTAGAACGTCTTGAAAGGAAATCAGTTTTCCTTACCTGCAAACAGAAAACTCACTTTGTTTGTACTGAAGTTTAGAGCAAATGTGGCCAAGCAGGCCGGACTGACGAGTAGGCAGTCTGTCCTGGTCCATACTGCCTGTGTGAGGAGTTAGGGCAGTGGGGCTAAAGGTGGGTTGGAGAAAGAGTCCAGAGCTAGAAAGAAGATATTTTTAGTATGTAAGGTTATCTAGGACTTAAGTTTCATAATTCAGTGCTGTGGAAATGGAAAAAGTGATTGAAAAGGTGGAAAGGAAGTGATCTTAAGGACCGGGGTGAGGCAAAGAAATTGATTARAAGTTGAAATCAGCGTTTCAGAATTCAGATTGCCCGAATTTTCCAAAATGGTCACTAAAGCATCTGATAAAAACCTGAATTCTTGGGCCAGCTGTGTGGATTAACGGGCCTGTCACAACATAAAAGGCTGGCATGTATATTGGCAGGTGGAGATTGTCACTGCGAAACTTAACATTTCCACTCCGAGGTTAGTCTATGGTGGTCAGTGCACTGTGAGGGGAATCCTCGCCACTCCCTGGCTGCTAGCAAACATTCCCTCTATTTACTATAATTGGAAACCTCCCTTCCCCTGCAGCAGGCTTCAGTTCACCTCACATGCCCCAGTTTTCTCTTTTATGTAGCATGTCCAGGCATGCCCCAGAGCTGGATTTCCTGGCCTTCTTACACTCCCAGATCACAGTGTCTTACAATCATACTTTTCAGGATCAAGGAAGTAGTAGTGTGCTGGGAGATACCCAACTGTAAGCTCACAAGCACCGTATCTTCTTGAGGCATCAGTTTTTCTTTCCAAATGATTTGAAGTCAGGGGATGACCGTATTTTGTAATAGAACAAATTCTTACATTATAGAAGAGAATGTTCATAAACCTAAACTGCTAAACTAAAATAGGAGACTTGGAAGGAAACTCTTATTTGTAAGTTGTCAGTGATTCTATCTCYTCTACTTCTGTGGTATTTCCATGTTCACTTTGAGATTTTTGTCTGAACTGGATTCAAGCAGCTTTGGGTTTGCTGTTGACCAGGGTCCAGATCCAAGGAGTCCCACCTTGGAATAAGTCTCCCTTTTCCTGTCAGCCAGCTTGCCTGTATACTTATCACAAAGCTTTAGGGGCAGCTAACTTGGATATGTACAGGATAGTTCTAAGGCAGAAACAACATATGCTCTTTGTCGGAGTCCTATTTATCTCATTGCTCAACCCTGTGCATGCTAGAAAATTGGTTTATCCCTTTGAGGCCAGGAAACTGCCAAGCCTCTGTGCTGTAGGCTAGGATTACCCTAGCTCACTACACATACAAGGATATTGGGGCAGAGAGGAGTGNAAGTTGAAATCAGCGTTTCAGAATTCAGATTGCCCGAATTTTCCAAAATGGTCACTAAAGCATCTGATAAAAACCTGAATTCTTGGGCCAGCTGTGTGGATTAACGGGCCTGTCACAACATAAAAGGCTGGCATGTATATTGGCAGGTGGAGATTGTCACTGCGAAACTTAACATTTCCACTCCGAGGTTAGTCTATGGTGGTCAGTGCACTGTGAGGGGAATCCTCGCCACTCCCTGGCTGCTAGCAAACATTCCCTCTATTTACTATAATTGGAAACCTCCCTTCCCCTGCAGCAGGCTTCAGTTCACCTCACATGCCCCAGTTTTCTCTTTTATGTAGCATGTCCAGGCATGCCCCAGAGCTGGATTTCCTGGCCTTCTTACACTCCCAGATCACAGTGTCTTACAATCATACTTTTCAGGATCAAGGAAGTAGTAGTGTGCTGGGAGATACCCAACTGTAAGCTCACAAGCACCGTATCTTCTTGAGGCATCAGTTTTTCTTTCCAAATGATTTGAAGTCAGGGGATGACCGTATTTTGTAATAGAACAAATTCTTACATTATAGAAGAGAATGTTCATAAACCTAAACTGCTAAACTAAAATAGGAGACTTGGAAGGAAACTCTTATTTGTAAGTTGTCAGTGATTCTATCTCYTCTACTTCTGTGGTATTTCCATGTTCACTTTGAGATTTTTGTCTGAACTGGATTCAAGCAGCTTTGGGTTTGCTGTTGACCAGGGTCCAGATCCAAGGAGTCCCACCTTGGAATAAGTCTCCCTTTTCCTGTCAGCCAGCTTGCCTGTATACTTATCACAAAGCTTTAGGGGCAGCTAACTTGGATATGTACAGGATAGTTCTAAGGCAGAAACAACATATGCTCTTTGTCGGAGTCCTATTTATCTCATTGCTCAACCCTGTGCATGCTAGAAAATTGGTTTATCCCTTTGAGGCCAGGAAACTGCCAAGCCTCTGTGCTGTAGGCTAGGATTACCCTAGCTCACTACACATACAAGGATATTGGGGCAGAGAGGAGTGYGGGATCTAAAAATATRTATGTATACTTTCTCCAACTGGTGGCTAGATGGCTTAGACAATTTTGGTGYCTTACCATCTGTCTGCAAAGACTGGAGAATTTAATACATCTCAAGTCATCAACCTCCAATGATATCCTGTTCTGACAAAATTTTAAAAGAAGGACCACTCTAGAAAGTGTAGACTATCAGAAGATTGAAAAGACTTGACAGTTTGAAGCTTGTATTGTCTTTCCCAGTAATCATTGATCTTTACATGTTGACCTTATATTAGCAATGAACAGATCATTGCTTCTCCACCTAATCATGCTATTACTTTAAATCAGTGTTTGGGGAATTCAAGCACTTATGCAGTGGTTATAAACAGAAATATAAGATTTGCCAACCTGTCTCTATAAATTACCATCTCTCTGGAATCCTCAAGGAAAGCATTTTCCCTTTACTTAGAAAGGGTTTCAGATTCACTTGATGGGCTCCTGCTGTCTTCAGCCCCTGATAATACTTTAACCAGAAAAGCATTAAACAGCACAGCAGCCCCTGCCCAGATCCCTAAGTTCCTAGTGGCAGCATTTATCAATGTAAGAACTAGGATGCTTTCTGTACTGGTGTCAGCTTCGTCCTCAGAGCTGTGACCTCTTGCTTGGCCTTGTGTCCCATGGTGAAGGAAGCTTCTTGCCTTTCCAGGTCAGTGTGAGTTGAGTGTCAGATTTGTATGTGTCCTGACGGACTGTGGACAGCAGGGTTTAACCAGATCATCAAGTGATACAGGTAATGAATGTCTCTAAAACCAGTTGGGTTCTCCAAACAAGTCCTGGATACCTTCTGACTGTTAAGTTTCTGAGTGCTGAGAATAATTTGTTCATTGGTTTGATACCACTATATCTTTCTAGGGCAGTTCCAAGAAGTGCTTGACTTCTCAGCTCTGACAGCCAGTAAAAGGAAGTAACCTTAGGACAGGCTATGAGCCTCTGTAGATGTGCAGAGGACAAGTCACAGTCTGTAGCTGCTAGCAAACAATGGAACCAGTTTTGAGCTCAGCCCTCTGCCCCACACCATGAAGAGAGAGAGAGAAGAGAGAGAAGAGAGAGATTGGCTTTAGGCTTTCAGTTCCCCCAGTGCAGTATGCCATTCACACTCTGAATTCTTTTTCAAAGACATCAAGATGGACTTAGTCCTCTGCTCGTAGATGTTGAAAGTATTCAATGTTAACTTGAGCTTCCTTCCAGGAGCTGGGGAAGCATTTCTTTTTGGTATAATTCCCCACAAAGGAAAATGAAGGCCTTCAAGAGCATAAAGTTTTTAGACAGAGTTGGAAGTGATGGCAGTCCTCTGACTTTATAACCTCCTGCTTCATTACTATAGAAAAGCAAATCTTCACATTTTAGGAAACCCAGCTACCATGGCTGTACTCTGTGAGAAGGTGCCAATTCTAATCACTGAGAGAGAGAGAGAGAGGAGAGGGGGAGGGGGAGAGAGACAGAGAGGGAAGGAGAGGAGAGGAGAGAGAGATGAGAGTGAGATTTGCACACACCCGAATATACTATACCACTTAATTAAGAGTTAAGTGAAGTTCAAAGCAGCCCCTGGTGATCTTATATACCACCACAAAGGTTTCTTCTAGGTYCATGTAAGTATAAACAGATCATTGGAATGTGGCTGCTGGCTTTCCAGAATAACCCCCTTGTGGGAAGTGTTAACTCTTACAGTACCAAGCCAAGATGACACCCAGCCCTTTTCCACCATGTCTAATAACATGGGAAGTGGTAGATGCCTTGTCATTTGGTGACCTGGATCTGGGCCCAGTTGTAGAGCTGCAGAATTTATACCTTGTAGTAGTCAGTGGTCTAAGAAGTCCTCTCTCCCCACAGAGAAAATGTCCTGCTGATTCCTGATATTCTACTCTCATGAAGTAGCTGTTCAATACATACTTCTCAGTAAACTGGTTGCTTGTTTACTATGTGCTGAGCACATCTAGATTCTTTGTTTGTCTAAAGGCAAAAGTCCCATTATAAATCAAGTCTAGCCCTGCCCTAAGAGAAAAGGCCCACAGAGATTGCACATCTCACTGATGCTGCCTTCACCCATCAGTGTTTCTGAGGCCCACCATCCTATGAATTCCAAGAGCCACAGATTGAACATACATTCGGATCACTTGGTTCCCCATTACTATTTGACGCTGAACAGAAACACTAGAACAAGGACCAGAGCAGGAAAGTGAAAATAAATGAAGACACTTAAAGTGTACTGTTGGGAAAAAAGCCAGAGTCCATGCTGGGCTCGATGTGGCTTTAGGGGACCAATCATTTATACTTTATGGAAGTTAACCTGACCAGTCTTTACAGTGACAGGCCACAGCGTGTGAGTGGGTAGAACCAACGAATCCATTGTCTTCTGCCTGTTTTCGTGTGCACAGTCACATTCCCTCCTTAGTCATCTTCCCCTTCCACCCTTTACACTAAACAAGGGAACACTCAATCTTTCAAGGGAATTACATATCTGAGTTAATGTTTCAGTATATCATTTTCATACTGTAAATTATTTTGTAAGAGAGATTTACTGCTGTCCCAGGATGTTCGGACTTGGCGCCCCTGTGCATTTGGAAATCAATAAACTATTACTGGAAATACCATTTGTCTCTCAGAGTTGTTCACAAAGGACCCTGCTAGGTATAAATATCCATGATGATCATATGCATATGCCTATGCATATACATACCTGTGGTAATGCTGGAGATGATGGTTAGATGTAGGGGCCTAACTTACTCCTGATCTCTTAAAGGGCTGTAGGAGACTTCTGAAAGGTGGTGAACAGTACATCAGAGAATATTGGGTAAGTAGGTAGATTGTAAGGTAAGTTTACTCCTGGGAGCTTTTCAGCTTTGTGACTTTAGTTTTTGACAAAAGTTCTTTTAAAATAAAAACTAACCAGCACCCTTGAGCAAATTATAGTTAAGCCAGCAGTACCATCTCTGTGGAGCTTTAAAGGTACCTATCTGAATATAATTGATGAGAGAATTAAGTAGTAAGTAAACTCATTTCAGTCTGGCTTCYAACAAGGCCAAGAGTTGTACTGAAACMTGGAGTTATATACTAAGGACTTCAGTAGCCCAATATGAAGATTAGGGATGCTAGATCTATRGAATCTGAAAATGCAAGCCTTTCCAAAAAGCACAAAACATAATGCTTCAAAATTCTAAAAGCCATGAGCAGATATGTTCATGAACCCTGATCTAATTTGCTTCTATCAAATGTGTCTTCATTTGCTCTTTCTTTATGGTACTATGGGAACTTTAGAAAATTTTGCAAAACAGAGCGATGGAATCACTCAAGGTCACCGAGTAAGCAAAGCTGCATTAAAGCCCCAGGACAGAAGACTGTCTCCTGGAGCAATCATTATGTCCCACTTCCTCCCCAGTTGCTAAGGATACCTCCTCTGCTGAGGGATGGGTAAGTGGCATTGCCTTGCWCTGTAGCACTTGGCAGTCTTCAGAATTTCAGACCACAGTGTATCTGCAGGTTTTTCATCCCAGCYTCCCATGCCGGTCCCTCAATACCGCATACTATTGCTCATGCCCTTCTTGTTTTAGTGCCTTTCCTTTAGATAGCTGCTGTTTTTTAATTGATTGTTTCTTGATTCTGCTTACAAGTAGCCTCATTTCCTTTAGACTCATAAAAACATGAAMTTGCAGCTTGTTTGGAATCTCTCCTGGTCTTCATAAGGCGCCAGAGTGAGGTATGCTCAACAGGAAATCAGGCTACCAGCCTTTATTCAATAAGAAGGAATGATGTCTCAACAAATAAATGAGAAACAAGACCATTTGGAGTCATTCAGTGACTGCACCGAATGTCTGTTTGTTAAATATTGCAGTTTCTAGTATTAAATTGTGTGTGTGTGTGTGTGTGTGTGTGTTAACAGTAATAGCTACCATTTAGTCAGCTCTTTGTCTGGGCCGGAATTCTCCTTGGTGCTTTTCACATTGCCCTATTTAATTCTCAAAGCACTAATACTATTGTCTCTCACTTTATGGCTCAGAGATATTTTAATAAACAGAGAGCCAGGATTTAATCAAGGCTAACAGACTATAGTGTCTGCTCTTCATACCTGGCCATACTGAGTCATCTGGTTGGATAAATAGYGTTGTCCCTGGCACTCGGTCCATACAGTTCAGCCATGAGGTAAATATTGGCCCCGTGCTTTGTATAGCCTGGAAAACAGGACACTAGAAGAACTAAAGGCAATTCTTTTCTGGCCAAGTGCTGTACTTTGGAAGACTTGCTTTACCTCCTTTATTTTAAGGCAATAAATAATGGAATCACTAAGAGACAGTGTTCACTGCTGCTTTGACTGTGGACTTAGACTCTCCAGAGTCAGACAGTTCTGATAGAGTCCATAGTTTAATTAAGCATCATGAAGATGGCTCTAGCAACCTGACGTCCCATATCTGAGATGGCTACAATATGCCATTTGCCATATAAAAATGGATAACAATCTTCATGCTCCTTGAGGTTTCAGTTGTACCATTTACCTGGTCTCAGCCCTCTGATAACTTCATTTATTCATAGTTCCTCAACATAAATCCAAACAAATGGCTTGAAAATGAATAATTGAGATGACTGGGAAAACCTTAGCAGAAGTGCAACTCTGAAAAATGACTAACAAGTAAGATCTAAGCAGCCAAGCCTTCCGCCCAGTRGAAATAAATGCCAGGAAGCAAACATGCAAGAGGCCATACATCCTACCGTGTTAGACACTTTGCCAAGAACTTCTGTTCTCACTTCGCATGCAATATAAATGTTTGAGTAGTTTTCAAGTCTACAGAGATTGAACTTAAGGAAGAACAGACTTCCAGAGAAACCACAGACAAGGTAGAAAAAGTGACAGCAATGACCAGTGGGCCAAGGAGCTCAAATCTCATTTATAGAGGACGCTTAGTTCCAAAAGGGTACCAATGTAGCACATTCAAAATAATGAATGAGCAGTGTACACACACACACACACACACACACACACAAAACACACACACACATTCAAAGGTAAGTGTAGAGCAAGCGTTTTTTAAATGCTTATAACAGATGGTTAGAAAGAAAGAAAAAGAAAAGAAGGGAAGAAAGAAAACCTTGGGATTAAAAGGCATAAACCTTTGACAATCCAGAACATTTAGCTAAACAAAATGTACATCCACTTAGCTGAGGGTTCATTGTTCTGTGAGACTCTTCTGTTCAGAGAGGTTTTTCCTCTAGCTTTATAAGTGACTTTCATGCTACAGTGCTTTGCATATAATGGCATGAACAATAGAAGTGCCAAGTTTTCAGTGTGATGAATAAAACTAATAACCAGAATACAGGTCAAATTCTGCAACAACAAATACTGTTATTATAAAAATCACTTAGGCATCTCTAAGCCTCTGTCGATTGCCCATTTATTTCAGGCAATAGTCATTACAACAAAATCAGGARTATAATAAAAAGAAGCTAGACCCTCTCTGCAAATTGAGTGTAACACAATTTAACCTGTAATAACAGATTTTCGCTTCTGTTTCTCCAAGTCTGTGCCACAAGAAGAATCAACCTTATGTCAACACAATATCAGCCTAGAAAACTGTTGGCTAGTTCTAGAAGAATTCAGAAGCAAAGTGAACATGGAGTTGGATAGCATTCCCTCCCTATAGAACTTTGTCTGCGGAGCCATCAAGCCAAGGGTAGTTGACTTAAAATCCTGATGGAATGCACATACTAAGGCCTGGATTGAAGATTCAGTTCATTTCTCATAGGACATTGCCTGGAGTAGCCTGACCCTGATCTCATGACCCAAGACTTTTTTTTTCAAATCCAGGAACACTCAAGTGGAACTGTCTGTCCTTCAGTGAATACTGCATGTTATAGAATCAGTGCTGCATTGGTTATGTATAGAATGAGTTGTATTAAGCAGTTTCACACCGTTTGTGCACCAGCAAGGATTTTTCCATACCTAGCCTTTTGTTGTTGGTTACAATCAAAATTCTGTCTTTTGCTAAAATGTTGTCAACCAACCCATCTTCCTTCTACTTAAATATTTTTCATCATTTCTTTGCAACCAACATTCTGAATACCTTTTGTAGAAGAGAGTAAATCATGATTTGCTTCAGAACCATACAGTCAACAACAGGAAAGGAGAGAGATGGAAAATGCCCATGTTTTCCCAATGATAATTCCTGTCCCAGGAATTCCCAAATTCATAACCTTCTCCAAAAAAAGTCTATAAATCTGGGTGCCACTCAGCTTACAGAGGTGGTTTCTGCAGATCTCAAGGTAAGATGGGTCTGCAGGCATGTCACTACAGGAAATTCTGTTTGCTTCTCTAAACCAGGGCACTTTAAAATATTCCTGTGTCCCAGGCCAGGAGGTCAGGTTCAGAAGAGGCTGACCCTCTGCTTGACTTTGAGGACATTAAGTCCAAGGATGTAGCTGATGACTACATGCTATTTTATCGTAACATCAAAATGTCAGGGATGTTAACTGAAAGTAACTTAGAAATTTTTTCAACACCTATTAAGAGACCTTTTGTACCCATGTGTAGGCTTTATCCTAGAATTAAATTCAACCCATTCCAGAGGCCAGAACCACCATAGGAGACTGACTACACTTAAGACAGTGGTCATGATGAGAGCTGGAGGGAGGGTCGTTTTGGGGTCTAAATGACAAACCACTGATGAAGTGGGCATGTACTCCTGTTAAAATAGGAAGCAGATTGTTATAAACTATAGTCACCTGTTGTAGTACAAAAGACCTAAACTTATTCCTCCTCATGTAACTGTATGTTGGTTCCCATTACCCAAGCTGTATTCCCTACCCTTACAGCCTTTAATTCCCATGTTCTGCTCTATGACATTTACTTCTTTGGTTTCTACCCTTAGTTCTTCTATTCAACTCTCTTGCTCTATGATATTCATTTCTTTAATTTCTACCTTTAGTTCCTATATTCTACTTTTTTTCTACAAGATTCACTTCTTAATCTGTAGTTCCTCTATTCCACCCTCTTTTTCTACAAGGTTGACTTCTTTAGTTTTTTACCTACAAGTGAGAAGACAGTATTTGTTCTCTGTCTGAATGCATTTCACTTTACATCATACTTTCCAGTTCCATTAATGGCAGGATGATAGGGGATGCCTCTGAGGTCAAGCCCAGGCTGGGCTTACAGAAGACAGACAAAATGAAGACAAAAACAAAATCAAACAAGGAGCWAGGAAAGGGACAAAAATGAAAGATAATTACTTTCTCAACATTTAAATCAATTCTGTTTGTTAACTGGTAGATTAGAACACATTAATCCTGGAAGATAATGCATGTCTGCTCTAAGAAAAGCATTCCTATTGAAATCATACCTATCCCTCATTTTTCCAAATATACTTGCATGTCATTTTCTAAAATTGCATGCTAAGCCCTCTCCCACCTCTGGCAAGAGGACAAGTCATGGAGAAAGAACCAGTCACCTGGGGACTACCACTTGTAGGGTACAAGTGGTACCCACACAGAATGTTTACACCATTCTTGAGAGCCAAGCCATAGGCATTCTTTTACTTTGTGCTACTGAAGGCCATCACTGCCCTAGGGAAGACAGTTTCACAGTGACTTGCTTCCTCCTCATCACTGGTGGGTCTCAGGGACAGCTGCTGCCTCGCCTGGCACATCATCAGCTGGCAGACACCACAGCAGTCAGAAGTGAGCCAGAGTTCAGGCTTCCCCCATCTTTCACCCGTCTACTTCCTTCCTTTACCCCTTCTTCCAATCTCTCCATCTGGAAACCATGAACTTCAAAGATCCCAGACACATATTCTCGGGTTTCAGATGTTTGGGAAATTTCTCAGTTTGGGTCATTGTTCGGTAGYAATAAGATTTGGCTTGGAGGGGGAGGGGGAAATAGCTAAGATCCTTTCACAGAAGAGAAACCAAGGTRTGGTATGGACCCAACCCTTTGTCAACTCAGCTCCCAAACCACACACATTGCCCAGCTCTAGAGAAAGTATTTCTATTTCCCTTGGGAGGTAACAGTACAAAAGCAAAAATCTCTGCTCATATAAGCATTCTTTGCTTTCTATGTTATAAACACAACTAGTCTCGGATAATGTGATGTGATGGATTTTGTGTGTGTCAGTAGAGGAGATGGATGGAAGGAAGAGTGATAGAATGAAACAACAAATTGAGACCTAGCTTTGGGGGTAGGGGCGGTCACGGAGGAGAGGACTGTTAGCAGGAAATGATGCTTAATGCTACTGTGATGTCTCAGGGAAAAATAGCATGTGTCTTCTGCTTTTGGAAGATGAAGTGAGGCCGGAAGAAAGAAACAGTCCTGGTTCTAGTGCTATGTCCTTTCCTAACTTAGGAAGTAAACAAGCGATGATATCCAGTGCTGGAACACACAACTGAGCCTTTAAGAAAAATGGTAGCTTTTGATAACTGAYAGATGCTGTAGACGGAGCGTGTCCTTACATTAGTCCCCACAGCCTTTAGATCCTCCTTCGGGTTGTTACACCTGTTGCAAGAATTTCAGATTATAGCGTGTTTGTTTATTCTTTGTAGTCTTCCTATTGTTGACCAGTGCTAACAAAATTGCTCACCTGATGTAGCTATTCAGACATTTGTAGATATAGTCTCTTTCTCCAGATATTATATCATGATGCTGATAACTTGAAGACACCTTTAGCTGAATGTCTAAAATGGGTGGTACTACCAATAGACACCTGTTTGTCCTAGAATAACAGGGAAGAGAATTGAGAAACCTAACTCCTATCCATACTCTCCCATCCACAAACTGTGCAGTCTCCAGCAGCCATGTCTTTCTACATACTCCTAAAATAAAGGTAGAGTCCACTAAGATGGAGATTTTCCATTCTTTTCCAGCTCTGCAATTGTAAAATCTTAGTAAATCTTACCCAGGCTTCAGCTAGGGTTCTTATTCTATGTCAACTAAAAACCACACGGGCCTGTTTAAGGGTTCTACCTTACGAATATTCCAAGCAGGCCTCCTTTACCCTAATTTGAGTTTACATCCATTTTCTGTACTAGAAGCCTAGGTGTAAACTTATCAAAGATGAGAGTTTGGTACTGGGCACGGGGCTCAGTGGTTTTTTGCCCAGCACGTGCAATGCCCTGCTTGGATTCAAACCTAATAACACAAGAAAGAAGAGGACAAGGAATTGTTTTTGTCTTGCTTCTAACAGAATTGGCCATTAACTATTCCCATGTCTTTACTAGTATGTTAACCTTGAGAGCACAAGAGAACTTTCAGACACAAGCTTTGGTGTGACAGGCAGCAGCATGTGGGTGGGAGATGCTGGAGAGAGTGTGCACTCAACACCAGAGGGAAATATGTGCACATCAGAAAGAAAAATGGCTCCATGCCCCTCCGGCCTGCTGTTCTTTCAATATTAGATCAACATTTATTTAAAGGAGAGGGCRGAGGCAGCATGAAGAGCTGGGGTGTGTGTTGCTGGAGCTATGCCGCACCTACATACCACACTCAACACAAAGCTCTAACCCCTTCTTAGAAGACCATTTAGCAGACATCTGTTTAGTCCAGTTTATCCCTCCTGCCGTCTCACCCCACCCTCTTGCAAATGGYTCTCAAAGTATTTCTTGCAACCTCATACAACTGTTTCCCTGAAAGGCATTCTTGGAAGTAATTTTTGCCACCTCATTACAATTTAAGTGAAGTGTTTGCATCACCTTTCTTTTACCCCAAGAGGCACAAATCATATAGTGTGTGTGTGTGTGTGTGTGTGTGTGTGTGTGTGTGTGTGTGTGGTAATTCAGTTAGGACACCATTCCCCTTATAGAAATGTGTGTGACCTCCCCGCCCAGACCACCACTCCCCCATGAAGTTATAGGCTGTCTGGTACAGAGTTCATGCCCTTCCATGTAAAAAGAGACACAAGGGTGGCATTTTTCTTAGATTATTAGACCCTCTGGAATGTCACAGGAGGATTTAGCAATGCTAAAGAATAAATAGCCCCACTTGCAGGGACAGCTGTCTTTTTCTCTACTCCCTTTCTCTCACCCATATCCTTAGACTCCTCCTTCCCTTTGTTTCCAGGGACAGACAAACATTACCCATTGTAGTTCTCGAATGATAGGCATAAATGGGCAGAGCTATTGAAGGTGTGATACTCGGTTGTGTGGGGTCACGCCTCACAAGGGATTTGAAGTTTTTATTTGTATGTGTACATATGTGTGAAAGTGTACATTTATGTTTGTATCCATGATTGTGCAGGAGCACATGGGAACTTGATTTTGGGAATGTACAGCACATGTGGCCTGAAATTGGATGAGCTCACCATTTCATTTTATGATGCCTTTCAAAGCTATGACAGAAAAAACAAGACACTTCAAGTAGAGTCTATAGAGGTTAAATGAACTACTAGGTTGATTGGATGGTTATGGATAATAGCATTACTGTAGTAAATTATCACTGAGGTAGCAAAGCAGGTATTTTGGAAGAGAAAATCAGCAATAGCCAATTGTATTCCCCGAAATGTGTTTGTCTGAGCTGGAACAATGTCTCAGTGATTAAGAGCAGTGCTCATTCTGCTGTGCCTTTTATTCCCTGTACTATTAGAAAACTGTGAGCTGTGTGTCCAGGAAACCTAACACTTAGGGCTTCAAGTGGGATTCATATATATACCACACAAAGAAACAAACATAATTAAAAATAATAAAAACAAATACTTGCTGGGCAGCCACATTTTTTTAGTCCCAGCACTTGGGAGGAAGAGGCAGGTATCTCTCTGTGAGTTAGAGGTCACTCTGGTCTATCGAGTAAGTTCCAAGACAGCCAGAACTATACAAAGAGAAACCCTGTTTCAAAACAAAAATAGCTGGGCAGTGGTGGTGCACACCTTTAGTCCCAGCACTTGGGACACAGAGGCAGGTGGATTTATGAGTTCAAAGCCAGTCTGGTCTACAGAATGAGTTCCAGGACAGCCAGGGCTACACAGAGAAACCCTGTCTCTAAAAACNAAAAAAAAAAACCAACTCGAACCACTTTAAAAACTTTGACACGTGCAAGAGTTTTTTGCATAGGAATGATGATGATGGAACTAGGTCTCAGTGGGGAACTGGCTAGGACTGAGAGTCCACCACATGGAAGAACACTGCAGAATGCCAGGGTGGCTTTCCACTGCCTGCTGACTTGGACAACACTTCCGAAAATCASTTCCTTGTCTGGATTGGCAATCACAGCTTGCCTTTGTGTAATCATGGAACATTCTCTGGGATTGTAATGAAGTGATGATTGTGTTTTCTTGTGAAGAGTGGGTTTGTGTCATTCAAACCAAACCAGAGACACAAGCCCTGCAGAGAAAAAGAGCAAGCGGTGAAGGCAAAAGATACCTTGGGTCATGGTACAAATGGTTTTGGGTGGGCTAAGTGGATGAAGATTCTGACTTCTGGTCATTGGCACACCTCCATAGCCTGTTCTACTGTGAGGGGCAGAAGAGAAGGTCATCAGTGAGGCCTCAAGCAGAGGTGGGGTAGGTCATGTCCCCTCCCTCCAGCCCACTTCTCTGGCTTTGGTCTGTTCTTCAGGCTTTGTTTTCTGTCCATTATAGACAACACCAAGGTTCAACATAGAAACAGGTACTATATCTGCCTGTACTGTCAGCTCATTACAGACTAGTACTGGTGCCTCCAGTTTTCATCAGCCCACAGAGGGGCATCCGGCTGACCTGTGCTCTTCAGAAGTTCTTGGGTCTTCGTGTCCTTGTGCTTCCTTTCCTCAGAATCCTCACAAAAGTGGATCTCATTTATTCCAGTTCATGAAAGGGGAGGAAATAGTGATTATAAAAAGGAAAAGAACTGCAGTCCTGGTGTTCCTTATCCTGCAGACTCTAGTTCCTATTTTGATCCCCCTTATATGTGTCTTTGAATACTGCATTTGCCCTTGACCCTCTCATAGTCCCCTTCTATTTGAGAAAGCTGTGCCTGATGGGTTTAGAATATGCACTGAACAATGAGTATGAACACATTGAAAACCCTTAGCACTGCCTATAAGCTATTAGCATCAGAGCATAAGCTATGAGGACAGAAATCCAAGCCCAAACTGCCCTACTTGGAGACTGGGATCCATGATCCCCTTAATCCCCCCCACACACACACACACATTGTAGAAAAATCCCAGCCTTTTCTTCTTCCCCCCACGCTAGCATACTTTTGACAAATGCAGGCACTTAGAAATAGAGGTAGTGCTGGGGGTATAGCCCAGTGGTTAAAGTGCTTGTCCTGCAAGCCTAAGGACCTAAGTGTGCATCCCAAGCACCCACATAAAATGTTGAGCATGGTCACTCACCTGTAATTCCAGCACTGCAAGGGAGCAGAAACAGGACCTCTTTCACCAGGCAACCTAGCTGACACAGCAAGCTTCATATTTAGTGGAAAGACTCGGTATCAAAAAAGAAGGTGGGAGCTGCAGAGATGGCTCCAGAGTAAGAACACTCCTGTGGAAGACAGGTTTMATTCCCAGGATCCTATAACTGCCCGTAACTTCTGGGATCCACCTTCTCCCCCTGAACTCTACAGGCTTATGCATGTAGTGCACATGAAAACACTCACCACAAACATACACATACAATGATTTTTTTTCAAAATGAACAATTGGGGAAGATTCCCAACATTTTCCACAGGTACCCACACATAGAAAGAGACAGAAGGAGGAGCCCCAAACATCTGACACCTCAGCTCTTTCATCTCTAGCCAATATATCCATTAATAGGAATTGGAGTGTTCCCTTATACAGTACCATTCTAGGCCAGCAGGGGTCTGACACTGGTTGCCTTTAGTCAAAAAAAAAAAAAAAAAAAAAAAAAAACCTTGAAACTAAGGGGCATGGATTCACAGAACAGAACTTCTAGAGATATAAATAATGAATTCATGTTTGACAGATTTTGAATAGTTTAGTCCAATCCACATTGTTTTTATCCACAATGAAGTGTTTATTTTAATCTAGTTGTTTTTATTTACCTAGAAGATATATTCATGAGGAAACCTTTTTGTTTGTTTCTTTGTTTTTTGTTTGTTTGTTTTTCGAGACAGGGTTTCTCTGTGTAGCCCTGGCTGTCCTGGAATTCACTCTGTAGACCAGGCCGGCCTCGAACTCAGGAATCCACCTGCCTCTGCCTCCCAAGTGCTGGTATTACAGACGTACGCCACCACTGCCTGGCTTAAGGAAACCTACCTTAAGCTTGGATTATCCAGGTTTCTTTCAGAAACAACAAGTTGGTTTCTGAAGATACCAAAGGACCAAAGGTGATATAATAAAAGGACAKTGTGCAAAAAGAGATTAGATTTAGATGCCTCTGGTTTATAGACTCCTCTGTCAAAAAAAAATAGTTTAGTATATAGTGATTCTAGATTATTCTTGGGGTAAGTGCTGACACATAACATGTAAAACAGAGGTTGATGTCGAAGTCTTCCTTAATGCCTTGACCTTATTTTCAGGAGACAGGGTCTTCCACTGAATTTTGGGCTCAAAGGTTTAGCTAAACTGGTTGGCCAGCAACCTCCAGGGGTCCTCCTTCCCAGCACTAGGATTGTAGGTGCACACACCCACTGCACTGGTCTATTTTAAATTTTCACATGGATGCTGATGGTTGAACTCTGGTCATCATGTTTGTACTGCAAGTATTTTACCCACTGCACCATGCCCCCGTGCCCTCTGGAGCATCCTGAAGGTTGATTTTCAAACTACATTCTCCACCATCTTCACCCCCTGAAATATATTCTTGCTGTGCACAATTATTATAACAATTACTGCTAAACAGCTCTGTATAGTGCTTCCCAGTTTTTAAAGGCCCTTCCCACGCATTACCTCATCTGGTCCATTTTTATAAGAAGTTAATTATTAGTCTCATTTTATGGCCAATGAAATTGAGCCTCAGGCAAATGAGGAGAGTTGCCTGAAATCCCACTACTAATAGTGGCAAAGTTGGCAATTTTCCATGCTGATAAGATAAAATCCATAGGTATTAAATGATTTTAGGGTGTGCAAACATTTATGTAAAGCAGGCTTATTATGAGTTGTACTTTTTTCAGCAATTAGCCTGATTTTACTTATTAGCACCTATTTATATCTTGTTGCCATGCTAAACAGCAAGGCTGTCATCTCTTTAAATTGTGGAGTGCCTGATTTTTGCTAAGTGTTCATCCCTTCTCCCCACACAACCACTCTCTACACTCTGCTCTTTGGGGGAGATTGTAGAAAGTGGCAAGGATCCAATATACCCACATTCAAAAGCTCTCCCTATCTTTTGTCTCACAGGGAAAACCAAACTTCTTCATTACAATCTAAAGAGCTAGGTGTGACTGCTTCTAGATGAGATGAGATGAGATGAAGGCCAGCTTGCCGAAGTACTCATGACTCCCTACCATGTTCCCGCTCACCTCGGGCACTGACTACAGATATCCTCTAGCCGTCAAAGGGGCTGTCAGGACGCCATGCCTTCRATGTTAGGATCCAGGGTGGCTGTGGATACTAAATGAAATGGAACTTGGTATTACACCCAGGAGAATCAGAGATTCATGTTACAGGTTTTAAAAAGTCAAATGCAATATGAATTCAAATGAATTTTGTAGATGACTCCATGACTTTGATACCAGCCACACTGAGCTGCTCATGTTGTCTTAAAATCTCACTTTAGTCTCTCCTCTCCTTTGTATTAGAGGTTCATTGGCTCCAGATAGGATTAAGGAAAGGCACCTTGAACCTGGCTGCCTGTGACTACTCACACACCAGACCTGGTTGTGATGATCTGCCAAGGCCCAGTGTTGATTCTTTTAGGAAGAGAATCARMCGTGCACCAGAATATTGTAAAACATCTCTGCAACAGGCACTTTGGGATGCTTGGCAGGTGCCTGCTCCTTCTCTTTGAAATACTGGTTTCAGGGACATCCTGTTAGAGACCTTGACAACCTTGACAGCCTGAATCCCTAGCTCCAGAGGCTTACCTGACTGGTCTTGAGAAAGTCTTGCCTCTTATCATTAGTAGTTCTTCTAGAGGTAAGCATGTGACCTGTGAGGGATTCTAGAAAAACCTCACACATCCAAAAAGCTGTGATAGGGCCCAGTTTTCTCCTTTCCCCAAACAGTACCAGCCTTTCACTTTGTCACCTAAAGAGGAAGTGCTCCCCATAGCTGCAAAGGAAAAGACTGTACAGCCTATGTGCACAGCTCCCCAGCTCCAACCCTCACAGCAGCTCTGCTACAGAAGTCTGGCTGAGGCCTATCAGCAGATGAATAAACCAAAGCAGAGGAAATTCTCGAACAAATAACTCATAAATGACTGTACCAGCTCCATTTGCCTCCCAAACCTCATGTGTTCTTTGTCTCACTGATCTCACCCTTGCCTGGAGAGGAAGGGACTACAGCATGCTCTGCTCTGTAGCTGTCTTTACACAGATCACTTAGTAGACTTGCCTACCTAGAGCCAGYCTTCTGTTTTCCATCTGCTCTGCCAATCTCAGGCAAGTTCCACCGCTGGAATGCCTTTGGATCCTAAGTGGTCCTCAAGGGTCCATGTGTTAAAGRCTGACTTAGCACATTCCCAAGATTTAGCATTCTTGGGAATCAGTGGAGCCTGTAGTAGGTGGGGCTGTAGGAAGGGCCTGAGGTCATTAGAGGTACATCCACAAATGGGGTGGTGAGGCCCTGGCCCCTTATTGTTTTGCTCCTGGCCATGAGATAAGCAGTTTTGCACTGCTGTACTTTCCCACCAAGATATGCTGCCTCACCCCAGGAACCAAAACAACCAGTCATGGACTACAGCCTCCAAAACTGCAAGCCAGAATAGATAGACCTTTTCTCTTTATAAGGTGACTGTCTCAGTTATTTTTTATAGTCATAGAAAGCTATAATATCTGAAGCTTTTTCCATTCTCCAAAGCCCAGCTCTACTTGAGTTCCGGCTCTTTCCAGGAAATGCACTGGATCTATAGCACATACCAAGCTCTTGGGTGAACTTTAGAATTCATCATTGATGCCGTAGACTTGGCAACTCTCAAGTCTGTATCATTCTTGGGAGCTTTAACAACATTTAACTCTTGTCACTGACCCTTAGACCTTCCAAGTGTCTAATTCTGGACATTAGATGATCCCTTCCTTCCTTCCTTCCTTCCTTCCTTCCTTCCTTCCTTCCTTCCTTCCTTCTTCCTTCCTTCCTTCCTTCCTTCCTTCTTCCTGGATATTCCTTTGTGTTCCTTTGTTCCTCCCTGTGCTCTGTGAGCCAACCCAGTCTCTCCCTCTTCCTAAGCACACTAGTTTCCCATACTAGATCTTGGCTGTTGTGACCATTCTGGAACTTGCAGCCTTTCTTTGTGGCTACCCAGTAGCCTATCAGTTCCTAGCTGGCCTGGAGGAAAGGCTGTGTAGTTAGTCTCAGTTGCACATCATCACAGCACCCATTATTGTGCCTGTACAATGGAATGGGTAGATGGATTTCCTTTTACTGTAAGAATACCTTCTGCTCAAATGGATTTCCCAACAATGTGGTATATCACAGTCAGCAAAGTCTCACCTGATTACCAGTCTCTCTCATTATAATGGCTAATCTTATCAGCTTGCCAGGGTCTAGCATCACCTCGTAGCATATTTAGCATGTTAGTTAGGTTAATTGAAATGGGAAGACTGTAAATGTAGGAAATACCATTTCATGGGTTGAGGAGCTTCTGGACTATTTAAAAAGGAGAAAGCTGGCTGAGCACTAAGAATTCAGCACTCTGCTTCCTACTGTAGAGGCTGTGTGACCAGCCATTTCAGGTCTGTGCCAGGAGACTTCCCTTTATCATGGACAGTACCCTGAACTGTAAACAAAATAAACCTTTTTTCCCTTGAGTTGTTTTGTTATAACTTGTTCAAGTTGACATTTGTCACATTGCATTTGTCACAGCAATAAGATAAGTGACTTACACATGCAAATGTTTTARGTAATATTTTAATTTTGATGAGAGTGAGACTGTGCACCCCACTTGCCGTCCCTCCACACGCAGAAGCTGAGAYGTGCTTCAGATAGCATGCTCACTCCTGGATTCTAACCTAGACTTAGCCACAGACAGTCTGGACTGGGAGCGGGGACTTCTATAACATAATTGAAATTCACAAACGCCTCAATTACACTGACAGCTCTGACCTTCTCTCCTGAGTTGGTGTTAATAAGTTAGAAATAGAAGACACTGGCATTTGGCCCTGTCTCCCTACATTCAGCCACACCCCCAACCAACCAATAGTCAATCAAGTATTCAAAAGGCACAGAAAGACTGAACAAAGCTCAGCTTCTAAGTTTCAGCAATAATGATCTGAAAGTATCCCTGTGTTAAGAAAACCCACCCGATGAAACTGGCCAAATATGCAGTCACAGGACAGAGGTCAAGGGTGGGCTCTAGTACTTTTTGTCTGGGGGACACTGATACTTAGTGGGTTCCAAGCCTCTCAAACCCTGATCTCCTAGTCTATAAAACCTACCTTTCAGGGGTTTTGGACTTGAGTTCTATGTGAAGACACTCTAGGAACATGCCTCTGAGGAGGAACAGACTGGAGTCCCTTCTGCTAGAATCTGATCTAGCACCATCTCTCTAGTCTCTCCTGCCCCAGAAGAGAAAGCACAGAGAGAAATAGCACAGTGAACTCCACCCACTCAACATTCCTCCTCTGGGGATCTCTGACTTTCCACAGACCCTAAGTCCAACTCGAAGTGCATTTTTGGACAGTATTTACTGAGGTCTGAATTCCAGCACCACCCAGGATCCCTAGACACCCAACCTTGCCTTGATATCCCCAGCTTTAGCACTAAGGTCCTTTGTCTTAAGCAGAGGACATTTGCTCATCTTCATTCTGCTCCCTCACAGCCTTCAGTCCTGGCTGATTTGACTTCCCTGTATCTTGAGGATTTGAGAGAAATCTCAACACAATCTTGGCCACTGGAATAACAAAAGGGCAGGCATGGGACATTCCACCACAGAGATCCTACCCACATCTGGGTCTTCCACCATGAGGCTGACCAGCCCCTCCTTAAAAAGATACCAAATGCCTGGTCTCAGGGTTCCAGTTTCCCTTCAGGGTGTAGGAAAGTCATGACCATAACTAAAGCATGCACTCTGTTGACGCCCTCACCTCAATTTATCTCCATTAAATCCYGGCTCTCCCTGGGCCAGAAGGAATCCATGGGCAACAGAGAAATTTGGGGTAAAGGACAGGAGAGTCTTCTCTCTGGGAAAGCAGGTGCAGGCTGAGTGAAGGAGGGAGATGAATGGAAACGCGGACATTTAATGCTTGCTCTTCTAACAAGAACAAGGCTGCCACTGTCCCAGGGACACATGCACAATAGTAGCAAACCGGAGATTCAATCCTTGTTGCTGGTGGGGTGAGGGTGTATGGCACTGCAGTCCTGACTTCATGGCTTTACACACTCTGGAGTCTTCGAGTCTCCCTTCAAGACCAGCCACCACAATAGAGGCACTTGACGGTTTGCTCGGGGTTTGATTTTTGATCCTATCAGTATCTCCATCATTCAGATCAAAGAAAACAAAACAAACCACCAACAACAACATCAGTAGCACCAAAACCTCCGTCTAGCCCTGGTGGTACAGATATGTAACCCCAGCAGTTTGGGAGGGTGAAGCAGGAGAATTTCAAATTCAAGGCCTGCCTTGAGAGAGTTTGAGTCCAACTCAAGCAATTTGGTGAGACTTCATCTTAATATAGAATATATGAATCAAAAGGGCTGGGATTTAACTCAGTAGTAAAGTGCTTGCTTAGTTTGCATGAGCCATTGGGTTTGATCTCCAGTCAACTAGGCCTGCGAAGCAGAAGATATTTTCAGAGCTTTACACAGATATTGT
Organism: Apodemus speciosus; assembly: GCA_002335545.1. Taxonomy (NCBI): domain Eukaryota; kingdom Metazoa; phylum Chordata; class Mammalia; order Rodentia; family Muridae; genus Apodemus; species Apodemus speciosus. The sequence goes on from BDUI01004098.1 coordinate 93,963, forward strand.
AAAAATAGGGACTAAGACCACTGTCTTCAAAGCCTATCTCAGAGTCCTGTGGGAGAACTGCTTCTGGGCATAATAGCCAAGAAACATGCATAATTTACTTGTAATTATAACCATGACTGTTGTATTGCAATAAGTATATTATAAAGCATGAAAGTAAACATTGAAAGGGAAGGAAGCCACACAAGAATGAAGGTCAAATGCATGCCCAAATTCCAACAGATCATCATGTAACTTTAGAGAAGTGGGTATGGTGGAGACTGGAGCCAAGCCCTCCTGGAACCAAGAATACATCATAAATAAATGTGGCTAGGGAGATGGTTTGAAAGGTAAAGTGCCTTCCTTGAAAGCCTTAGGACCTGAGTTAAGTTCTCAGGATCTATGGGGGGGAAAATGGCAGCTGCAGTGACTCACACTAGCAACTGAATGGCAGAGATGAGAGGAAACTTGAGGCCTACTGGCCAAGACTTGTCAAGTCAGTGAGCTCCGGGGTTCAGAGAGAGATTCTGTTTCAAAATCTAGCATGGACGATTCCCAAGGAACAACAGTAAGGTGGTNTGGCCAAATATGCAGTCACAGGACAGAGGTCAAGGGTGGGCTCTAGTACTTTTTGTCTGGGGGACACTGATACTTAGTGGGTTCCAAGCCTCTCAAACCCTGATCTCCTAGTCTATAAAACCTACCTTTCAGGGGTTTTGGACTTGAGTTCTATGTGAAGACACTCTAGGAACATGCCTCTGAGGAGGAACAGACTGGAGTCCCTTCTGCTAGAATCTGATCTAGCACCATCTCTCTAGTCTCTCCTGCCCCAGAAGAGAAAGCACAGAGAGAAATAGCACAGTGAACTCCACCCACTCAACATTCCTCCTCTGGGGATCTCTGACTTTCCACAGACCCTAAGTCCAACTCGAAGTGCATTTTTGGACAGTATTTACTGAGGTCTGAATTCCAGCACCACCCAGGATCCCTAGACACCCAACCTTGCCTTGATATCCCCAGCTTTAGCACTAAGGTCCTTTGTCTTAAGCAGAGGACATTTGCTCATCTTCATTCTGCTCCCTCACAGCCTTCAGTCCTGGCTGATTTGACTTCCCTGTATCTTGAGGATTTGAGAGAAATCTCAACACAATCTTGGCCACTGGAATAACAAAAGGGCAGGCATGGGACATTCCACCACAGAGATCCTACCCACATCTGGGTCTTCCACCATGAGGCTGACCAGCCCCTCCTTAAAAAGATACCAAATGCCTGGTCTCAGGGTTCCAGTTTCCCTTCAGGGTGTAGGAAAGTCATGACCATAACTAAAGCATGCACTCTGTTGACGCCCTCACCTCAATTTATCTCCATTAAATCCYGGCTCTCCCTGGGCCAGAAGGAATCCATGGGCAACAGAGAAATTTGGGGTAAAGGACAGGAGAGTCTTCTCTCTGGGAAAGCAGGTGCAGGCTGAGTGAAGGAGGGAGATGAATGGAAACGCGGACATTTAATGCTTGCTCTTCTAACAAGAACAAGGCTGCCACTGTCCCAGGGACACATGCACAATAGTAGCAAACCGGAGATTCAATCCTTGTTGCTGGTGGGGTGAGGGTGTATGGCACTGCAGTCCTGACTTCATGGCTTTACACACTCTGGAGTCTTCGAGTCTCCCTTCAAGACCAGCCACCACAATAGAGGCACTTGACGGTTTGCTCGGGGTTTGATTTTTGATCCTATCAGTATCTCCATCATTCAGATCAAAGAAAACAAAACAAACCACCAACAACAACATCAGTAGCACCAAAACCTCCGTCTAGCCCTGGTGGTACAGATATGTAACCCCAGCAGTTTGGGAGGGTGAAGCAGGAGAATTTCAAATTCAAGGCCTGCCTTGAGAGAGTTTGAGTCCAACTCAAGCAATTTGGTGAGACTTCATCTTAATATAGAATATATGAATCAAAAGGGCTGGGATTTAACTCAGTAGTAAAGTGCTTGCTTAGTTTGCATGAGCCATTGGGTTTGATCTCCAGTCAACTAGGCCTGCGAAGCAGAAGATATTTTCAGAGCTTTACACAGATATTGTAAAAATAGGGACTAAGACCACTGTCTTCAAAGCCTATCTCAGAGTCCTGTGGGAGAACTGCTTCTGGGCATAATAGCCAAGAAACATGCATAATTTACTTGTAATTATAACCATGACTGTTGTATTGCAATAAGTATATTATAAAGCATGAAAGTAAACATTGAAAGGGAAGGAAGCCACACAAGAATGAAGGTCAAATGCATGCCCAAATTCCAACAGATCATCATGTAACTTTAGAGAAGTGGGTATGGTGGAGACTGGAGCCAAGCCCTCCTGGAACCAAGAATACATCATAAATAAATGTGGCTAGGGAGATGGTTTGAAAGGTAAAGTGCCTTCCTTGAAAGCCTTAGGACCTGAGTTAAGTTCTCAGGATCTATGGGGGGGAAAATGGCAGCTGCAGTGACTCACACTAGCAACTGAATGGCAGAGATGAGAGGAAACTTGAGGCCTACTGGCCAAGACTTGTCAAGTCAGTGAGCTCCGGGGTTCAGAGAGAGAYTCTGTTTCAAAATCTAGCATGGACGATTCCCAAGGAACAACAGTAAGGTGGTCATTTCGCCTCCACACTCGTAGACACATGTACACATGTGCACCTAAGAACACACACACACACACACACACACACACACACACACCAGTAGAGTGCACCAATTGCAAAAGAGCCAGCATCCAGACAGGATAAGAAATAGCCACTTGCTCTCTCCTCCAGCCTAGCAAGATGCCCAAAGGAAAGAAGGCAAAAGGGAAGAAGGTGGTCCCAGCCACCGCCATCATCAAGAAACTGAAGACCAAAATGGTGGTCAATCCTTTGTTTGAGAAAAAGCCCAAGAACTTCGGCACTGGGCAGGACATCCAGCCCAAAAGAGATCTAACACGCTTCGTCAAATGACCCCACTACATCAGGCTGCAGCGGCAAGGAGCCATCCTCTATAGGGGACTCAAAGTACCTCCTGCCATTAACCAGCTCACCCAGGCCCTCAGCTACTCAGCTGCTTAAGTTTGCCCACAAGTACAGGCCAGAGACAAAGCAAGAGAAGAAGCAAAGGCTACTGGCCCGTGCTGAGAAGAAAGCTGCTGGCAAAGGGGATGTCCCAACTAAGAAACCACCTGTCCTCCGAGCAGGAGTCAACACAGTCACCATCTTGGTGGAGAACAAGAAGGCTCAACTGGTAGTGATTGCCCATGATGTAGACTCCATTAAGCAGGAGGTTTTCCTGCCAGCCTTTTGTCAAAAGATGGGGGTGCCTTACTGCATCATTAAGGGAAAAGCCAGGCTGGGGCRCCTGGTCCACAGRAAGACATGCACCACTGTTGCCTTCACACAGGTTAACTCGGAAGACAGGGGTGCTCTGGCTAAGCTGGTAGAAGCTATTCCGACCAATTATAATGACAGATAYGATGAGATCCACTGCAACTGGGGAGGCAATGTCCTGRGTCCTAAGTCTGTGGCTTGCTTTGCCAAGCTGGAAGAAGCAAAGACTAAAGAACTCACCACTAATCTGGGTTAAATGTACACTAAGTTTTCTGTACATAAATATAATTACAAAATTATAAAAAAAAGAAATAGCAACTTATCCTCAACCTTAGTACTTGGGACAGTAGAGTGGTGGGTCTGTGACAAGGGTTAGAACAAATCTCCTATCTAACAGAAGCAGCTCTCCCTCAGTTCAGACAACAGCTGCATGTTGGCTTAAGATTTCCAGACCTCCAGTTTTTCACAGGTGTCAGATAGCCAGGATTTTACGTGTAAACATGCTGTCTGGGAAGGTTAATCTCTTAAAGGTTCTTTAGAAATTCTGGAGGGGGGTGTCAAAATCAGTTTGTAGCATCCAAAGGGCAGACACTGGATTCAAAGTATTTGGCCTTTGCAGCTGGGTAGTCTGAATGCTATTTCTATGTTTAACAAGGCATTGAGAATCTCTGAGCCTCRTTTAGACTGGTAAAATGAAAATGATGGGTTTGTGATGTATACATTTAACAAAGAGTCTGGCACACAGCAAATACTCAATAAATGATACTGAGCCTACCTCAAATTCAGCCCGACTGCCAGCCCTGGTCTCTTCCCCTCTAAAAATGATCCYCCATCTGGGATTTAACTTTCAATCCTGCACTTCACAGAGTTCATTCTGCTGTCCAGAGACAGCTCTTGCCCACACTGATTTCATTGTTCCCCAGGTCGCAGTCCCACAAAGTCWTCCCCTACTTCAGGACCTGTCAGGAAGTTCTGCTTCCGACGAGGTGGCTCTAAACAAAGGCGCCTGAGTCCCTCCCAAGCTTGCCCGTGCGTAAGAACAACCCTCAGAGCCAGGAAAGCAGTTCTGACTACTGAATCACTAGTTTATCACGGAAGGGCAACGTCTAGAGGCAGCCCGCCACAGTTCAGATCAGGAGTATCCCGAAAGGCACACGTGTTGAAGACTTGGTTCCCAGCACTGATCCTTCAAAGATGGTGCCTAGTTAGAAGTTCCTGGTCATATGGGGGCATGCCCTAGAAAGTAACATTTGGACCTAGGACACCCCCTCCCCAGGCAGCCCCTTCCGTTTGCCTCCCATATGCCACCAGGGAAGCGGCTTCCTTCACCACTGCCCCCGCCGTGATGCACGGTTTTACGGTGTGGGCAAAAGCCTGGGCTAAGTAACCATAGACTGAAACCTCGGAGACTGTGATAAGTGAACCTTCTCTCGAGTTGACTATGAGATTTTGTTACAGAAATACAAAAGTAGCACATTAGCCAGGCATGGTGGCTCACACCCTTAACCTCAGGGAGGCAGAGGCAGGTGGATCTCTGTGAGTTCGAGGCCAGCCAGGGCTATGTAGAGAGACCCTGTTTCAAAACAAGAAACAAAAAGCAAAGCAAAACCAGCAGAGAGTCAAGTAGAAAGATGAGTGTGCTGGGGACGTGGCTCAGTGCCAGTTCCCAACATCACACAGGCCACATAGTGGTGCATTCCTGGAACTCCAGCAACCGGGAAGGGGAAGATGGAGGGTCAGAAACTCAAGATCATCCTTAGCTACATAGTGAGTTCAAGGTTGGCCTGAAAACATATGGCCATTCAAAACATAAGAGACAGACAGACAGACAGACAGACAGACAGACAGACAGACAGACAGACAGACGAAAGAGGAAAAGGGAGGAGGAAGGATGGGAAAGAGGAGGCGGGGAGGAGGTGGAGACAAGAATGGAGGAAGGGAAAGAGCCGAAGAAATAAGAGGGAAATTTCCCGCTGTCCTCAGAAGATCCAGTGGCATAAAAATGACAAAAGGAAATCCTGAAGAAAAGTCNAGTTCCCAACATCACACAGGCCACATAGTGGTGCATTCCTGGAACTCCAGCAACCGGGAAGGGGAAGATGGAGGGTCAGAAACTCAAGATCATCCTTAGCTACATAGTGAGTTCAAGGTTGGCCTGAAAACATATGGCCATTCAAAACATAAGAGACAGACAGACAGACAGACAGACAGACAGACAGACAGACAGACAGACAGACGAAAGAGGAAAAGGGAGGAGGAAGGATGGGAAAGAGGAGGCGGGGAGGAGGTGGAGACAAGAATGGAGGAAGGGAAAGAGCCGAAGAAATAAGAGGGAAATTTCCCGCTGTCCTCAGAAGATCCAGTGGCATAAAAATGACAAAAGGAAATCCTGAAGAAAAGTCRGGCATGTGTTGTTTTGTTGGASACTATTGCAGTGTGATTAGCTTGCCTGCCCAGCAGATGCCAGTTTTCTGCYGGAGAGGCAGCAGTTGGGTACCATCAAGGGAGTAGTGAATGACTCTGGAGGGAGGAGCTGAATTGGGTTAGAGAAYACAAAACGGCCTCAGAGCACATTTGGTCCATCGAATGGACAACAGTTTGCACATTATTTTCTGTGGGACTGAAACAGAGGGCAAATGTCCCCAGCAGACACTTGTCCAGGTGTGCTGACAGACGAAGTCTTTTTTTCTGTAGCTAATGACATTGCAGTAGGGAGACTGGAGGCCACACAGTTCTTGTTTGGGAAAATCTAGTCAGGGTGAGAAGCATTTGAGGAAGGCTTCTGTCAGGGCTTAGATGGCGAGTGCCAGAGTGGAGGGAATCTGGAGTCGCACTTCTCCAAAAGACTTTCCATTTCTGTCTGACAAAATTGTTCAACATACCAAAAAGAAAAAAAAAAAGTCCCCTTGTTTTAGGAGTATCATTCTTTGAGGCTCCAAAGAAAGATGTGACAGAGCATGGAGGTGGCAGGGGTGGCACAGAACTTCTGCGTCCTGTCCRGGAATGCTCCCTCCTGGCTCCTACTTGTGGCCATCTCCGTGATGCTTAGTTTCTGAGGCTTCCTTGCAGGGGTCTGACGAAATCCTGGGCTAGTGTTAATCCGGGCTCATCTCCTTCCCCTCTCCTCTCTCCAAGGGGAAGGTTGAAAGGTGAACCTCTGGTCAAGTGGTCGTCTCCCTGGCAACCAGCCTTCTTCCGAGGGACTTTCCAAAACTCACCTTATTAGCATAAATTCAAGGGGGTTCAAAAGGTTTATTATTCTCTATGAGGATTTATTATTCTCATCCCTCTGATAACTTCAGAAATTCTGGAAGTTTTGGTGAGTTCTATGCTAAGAACAGGGACAAGGACTGAAGCTGTTTCACGTTGTAAATTATAACACCACGCCCCTTTACCCCACTTTATGTCCTGGAGTCTGAAGCCCTAGGACTACATCACCCAGCAGGCCCCTTTCCTCTTCCGGGCTCCAATGCACGAAGCAAAAGGGAAGCACCAAATGTTGATACAAACGTGGGAGGGAAAGCACTGAACTGTTTGGTCACCCCGCTCCCTCTAAGTGTGACAGCTCTGCTCACTCCACAGTCAGGCCCAGACAGGGCTACAACTCTCCCCCCTCCCCCTCCCCCCTCCCCCAACTCCTCTCTCCCTCCCCCACTTTGTTCTGTTTGGTTGGTTTTGTTCTTTTGGGTTTGGGAAGGACAGGATCTTGTATGCACAGCTGATTAAAAAAAAAAAAAAAACAGCTCCTCCATATGAGCCCCAAAGGACGTCCTCACCCATACAGGTTTGCTTAATCTGCCGTACCTCTGTGAACAGCCCTTTATTGAGCTCTTCGCCATCGCCCTCATCACGGTTTCCTGTGGGACACTGACCCGACGCACATGTAGCATATGGCTTTTTGCCTCTCAGCCTCGGGTGCAGAAACCACTTGAACAGTGTAATTGGAATTCATCTGAGATCATCAGCATCTCTGCCTCACCTCCCAGCTGCGAGAAAACCCAGTTATCCAATGTATCCCTCGGGACAGGAAATGAGTTTGCTATGTACCCGTGGCCAAGTGCTCAACCAGGTTGGGAACCAAAGACCCTGAGGTCAAGAGGGCCTGTTTGTGCATTCCTGAGTTTCTAGTCCGTAGGATTGTGTTCAGGAATGTTCTAGACAGATATCATGTTTGTAAGCCATCAGAAAACCAACTGACTGGCCAATGATGTCATGGCTTTAAGGGTCCAGGGGTGTTTATGTGGGCCTGCAGAAATGTTTGTTTGTTTGTTTGTTTGCAGCCAACAGTGTGGGTCAAACCCAAGTCCAATCCAGTTATTAGCCACCTCGAAGTCAAGTGGCTATGGGGACAGTTTTGGCAGACCCAAGCTTAAACCCTCAATTCAGGCTGTCATCGGAAGCCATCACTTCTCTATAGATTGAGACGACAGTCTCTACTGGTTCATAAACCTTCATCTCTTTTTGCCCTTACCTTTGCTTGTTTATAGAAAAGAAGTATTGCTTGAAATATTGTGTAACTGTGAGACCAACTGATTCTTTTAAGTGTGAGAAGAGAGATAGCAAAAACAAAAACAAAAAAAAACAAGCGAACCCTGGGTTTTATGATATCATCCCCTGCCGCATAAGCCATGGGCTGTGCAGCTCTAGGTTGGTATGACTAAGTCCCTCTTTGTTTAAGCTATTGCCAAATATTTGGTCTATTATGTACATTCAAAAGAATTTATATCTGGAGGATTCCTTCAAGATCGGTTCTATTTATTCCCTTAAACCAAAGCACAGAAAGGGAAATTCTTTGTCACATGAGGCCAACCTGAGTTCCCATCTCCTAGTCTCAGTCCAGGCTTGTAATCCACACTGTGCAGAGAGTTGCAAACTCTGTGTATTTCAGCTGTTTGTCTGCAGGTCTTTTGAATACAGAAGCCATCTGAGCGATGCTTGAACCCCTAAAAGAAAGCAGGCTATTGGGGTGCCCATGTGGTTGTCCTGGTTAACTACGTACTGTGAGCCTTCAGACGTGGGGAGAGAGGAGTGTCAAGTGTACACATGAAGACATCTGTGAGGAAAGTGCAGCTCTGTGCCTCTTCTGTGTCTCGAAGCATGAAGTTTTTGTGGGTCATGTTAATTACATCTCTGAAGGTATATTCTTGTGATGGTCATAAAGTCCTAAGGCAGAAGATTCAGCCCAATCCCTGCCCCAAACTACTCCTTCTTGTCTCTGTCCTTCTCCCCTACAGTGTGTGCCCATGTACACACACACACACACACACACACACACACACACACACACCGATAAGATGCTACTGTTAGTGATTCACTGCCTCAGGAGGTAATTACTTTCTTCCGAGAATGTGGAGAGAAATGAAAGCCAGAGAAAGGGAGTCTCTGGGACCCTAAAAATAGATTTATTAGCCTTATTGGCAACTGTAATGGGATGAATGTTTATACATCCCCAAATTCATATTACCATCCTAGCCCCCAAGATAGAATGAGGATGCAGCATGCTTGGTGAGTGGAGTTTTTAATGGAAGGGACCTTGGCGAGCTCCCTGAGTCCCTGTGTCCCCCCTGTGTCCCCCCCTTCACCCCCCATGTGAAGACACAGCATGGCCTTGTGTCATCAGGATGTGAGCCCTCACCAGACAGGGACTCAGTGAGAGCTACTGAACTGGCAGGCAAGAGAGGCAGTGCAAAGCATGGGGAAACTAACATTTTCTAATCCAGTGATTGTTTTAGTGAGCGTAAGACGTGGCTTCCTAGTCAGTGGGAATGGTAACCCCAGCACCGACAGAACAGCATATGGGGTCACAATCCCCAAGAGTGTTGCTGACACCTCTGATCAGTCCTGCTGATGCACCGGAAGGACCTCTTCTATTTGAATCTTCACAACAAACATGCAAGGAGGTCTGTCCCTTTATTGACAGGAAAACCAACTCTTGGACGTGAGAAGTGCTCAGAGCCAAAGAACAGGGCAGGGGCAGGACTGGAGCCCGGGTCCAGCTCCCTCCAAATCCTGTTATCATCATAAAGCTAACAGCTTGTCAGCCTTATGAACTCAACTCACCCCCACATCCAGTGCCCCAGGTCTCTGGAATATGACTTTCCACCACATCCATCAACCCATGTCCTCCCAGGTGCAGGGAAGGAACCTGGCTTCAGCAGGCAGCTTTCGGAAATGCTGAGCCACCCCCCCCCCCATAACGATAACGTCATAATTCACAGGAGTGGAAAGCAGCTCCAGGGGTGGGGGTGGGGTCTCTCTGGCTTCCCTTTCTCTATGGAATAAATTGTAATTGGAAGAGCTGGTAAAGGGCCTTCTTTTGGTGAGCGAAGCCAATCAATACATGCCACTTTAAATTCTCCTTCCTGCCTTTCTCCCAGCCAGGCAGACTGGAGAAAATGCAAGTGTTTGAGACCTGAGATTACCAGACTAGATTTCTTAATGGAGTGATTTTTTTTCCTCTAGTGTTTCTGAGAGCCAGGCAGCCTGGGGCAGTAGCTGCTTCCCCAGACAGGGAAGGACTCCTCTCGACTTCCTGGCTGCCTGCCCATAGGTCGTTGGAAGAGACTACTGCTCTCACAGGTGCCAGGGCCCACCCCTCACAGCTATCGTCAGTATTGATCAGTCACAAAAGCAGATTCTAGAGCAGTAGGCACTTACTCTAGGACACACATACCCATGTCCAAAACCTGCAACCTTTGGTTCCTAAAATCCTGGAAGGGCTGTTTCTACTGGGTCAGAGTATGGGCAGCCAGGATTCCATCTCGTGGAATTCCAGCTTGTCTGCAGAGGCTCCTTGTTTCTGCTGTAAGTCCTGCTTATAATCAGCAAGCATCCACACTCTTTCTGGGAACCACTCACCCTCCGCCCCTCAGGCCTTCCATTCCCTGTTACATCCTCCCTTCCCTCTTCTCCGGACCTTACAGGGATGAAGTCTCACTGCTCTCTCCTTGGCCACTCCTCTTGTCCTGCCTCTCCGAAGCTCCCCGCAGAGAGCCAGGGTTCAGATTCTGGATTTCTTCCATCTTCTATCCCCTGATGGATACGTGCCAATCAAACTCCCCTACTTGTTTCTCTTAGGATGGATTGAATTAGCCCAGGCCAGGCAAGGGTAGATGATAGGAACCCAGAGGACCGTGACAGTGGGACCACAAATCCATGCTACTTGGTGTCCTCGTACTGAGATCCTGGAAGAGTGGGCCCACCCAGTGGCTTTGGCCACAGGTCCGCAGTCTGACGTCAGAGGCACAGCAGACATGCAGGTTTCCTCATTTGTCAGCCAGAGAGAGCTGCCTTGAAGGTGTGTAATGAGGATGAAATACTGGAGAGAAGGTGTTGCAGGAGGTCAAGAGTCCTGCAGCGTGGATCACCAACCCACTCGAGTCTCACTGGCTAACTTCCTGGCTTCTTCTTTCAGCTCCGCCCCTTCCAGCCACAGAAACCCTCTCTTGCTATCTTTGCTTTCACTCTTACCTCACCTCAGACCCCTCTAGACAGGAATGCCCAGTAGCCTCTCCAAACCCACTATCCCACAAGATCTGTTCTCTTATCAAAACTCCAACCATTCTTTTTTGCCAAGACAAACATCAAAAATCTCCCTGGGGGCCAAGGGCATAATTCCAAGACTGACCCAGCAGTGTAACCTGCTCCCCTCTGATTACGGGATTGGTTCACAGGCTGAGATGACACCACAATCACATGGTCTACAGCAAAAGGATGAGGGTGAGTGGACTGGGGCGGGGTTAATGGAAAGGAGTGGAATCTTGTTCAGTGAATATCAGAATAATTTAGAACTCAGAAGCATGGGGAGAATTTAGCAACAGCTAGAAAGAAACATGACTCTTACCCCTACCACCATAAGGGGTGACTTTGAGGGGTAACATAAAAATTGGGAAATGGATTTCCCCTGCAGTCTCCAGAGAAGAGCCTGGTCTGGCCACTGCCGAGATTCTAGACTGTGAGACTCTCAGGAGAAACTGGATGAGCCCCCCTGGACTTCAGAACTACAGAACAAATGGGTATTTTAAACTGCTAAGTCTATGGTGATTTGTTACACCACAATAGAAAATAAACAGCTATTACAAGGGTTTAAAGCACCTTCATTCACCTGCTCCGCTGACCTACTTCTGAAACACGGACTTTGGAATGATTTGGAAATTCAAATCCAGATTCAACTACTTATTGGCAAATTACCCAACATCTGTTTTTTTATTCCTCATCTACATATATAGGACAATTCTAGAACATTTCTCCTGAAAGTGTTTAGAAGAATTTAGGTGCATAATACGGTAATATAGTATTAGATACTGTACAGAGAATACTAGTACAGTGTCCAACACTAATTAGCCACAAGAGTAACATTTTGGTCTTTTCTTTGTACTCTTATTATAAACTCCAAGGATTCTTCCTTTAAGTTAATTGGGTTTATTTATTAACCTAGTATTTTCGTTACTCTTCTATTGCTATGATAGAAACACCCAAACCAAGGCAACTTCTAAAAGTAAGTGTTTATTTGGGGTTTAGAGTTAAGGAGAGTTGGAGTCTGTGTCTGTCACGGCAGGGAGCATGGCCAGAGGGCGGGCGGCGGGGCGGGGCTGGGCGGGCGGCGCTGGAGCAGTGGCTGAGAGGTTCTATCACAACCACCAGGCAGAGGGAGCTAACTGGGAATGGCAGGAACTTTTGAAGCCTCAAAGCCAGGCCCAGTGATGCACTCCTAATCCTTCCTAAGCAGTCACACCCACTGGGGACCAAGTATTCAGATATGTGGGCCTGCAGGGGCCATTCTCCTTTGAATCATCACACCTGGGAAAGCACAATCTCTTTCTCGGCTCAGTCAGCTCCTACCAGGCAGACCTCTGCTTGCTATTGTCCTTGAATTCCGATTTCTCCAGGCCCTGCTCAGAATCGCGTCCTCTCACAAACCTTTCCGCCACCTCTCTAGTCCTCAGGATGGCGTCAGTGCCAGAGAATGAGGTAAATACTTAGTCTGGCTTTTCTCTAATTAATTGAAATTACAGGTTTCCTTCTTATCCGAGTAATATCTGCTTGTTGGAGAGATCTGGAGATATCCTCAAAAGCCTGAGGCAAAACACAAGCTAATATTTCCACCATGGCCAATATTTTGCTTCATTTCCTCCCGGTCTCCTTGTTTCTGTCATTTGTACATATGTAAATATGTGAGTGCGCCATTGTGTTCTCGAGGATACACCTTGTCTACAGACTTCCCCAGGCATCCATCTGCCTGAGAAGAAACTGGAATTCAAACAGAAAGCAGTGTGGTACTTAGTGTTAGTCATGAAAAATGGAATTATATAGGCGGCTGGAATACCAAGACATGTTTTAACAGCCTTCCGTATCAGTTCATTATGGGTCATGTAACAGATTATTATGATTTTGTAGTTTGAAAGAACAGAGCCCGGGCTGGAGACATGCCTCAATGGTTAAGAGCACTGGCTGCTCTTCCTAAGGTCCTGAGTTCAATTCCCAGCAACCACATGGTGGCTCACAACCATCTGTCATGGGGATCCGATGCCCTCTTTTGGTGTGTCTGAAGACAGCTACAGTGTACTCACATACATAAAATAAATAAATAAATCTTAAAAAGAAAGGAAGGAAGGAAGGAAGGAAGGAAGGAAGAAAAAGAAAGAAAGAAAGAAAGGAAGAAAGGAAGGAAGGAAGGAAGAAAGAAAGAAAGAAAGAAAGAAAGAAAGAAAGAAAGAAAGAAAGAAAGAAAGAAAGAAAGAACAGAGCCACTTTCATTCTCACAGCCTGTCTGAAATGAGTCACGGGAGGTCAGGGGCGGTTTTGATATGAAATGTCCCTCACAGGCTCAGGTACTTGTGCTTGGTTTGCAGCTGGTGGCCCTGATTGAGAAGGTTACGGGACCTTTAGGAGGTGGAGCTTACTGGAGGAAGTATGTGACTGAGGTCCGCCCCTTCTACCCCACCCCACTCCCACGTTCCTGCTTACTCCCTGCTTCCTGACTGGATGCATCGTGACCAGCCAGACTATTTAGCTTCTGCCACCATGACTTCTCCGCTTTGTGGAGAAGTCGTCCCTCTAACTGTTAAGTCTGGGTGAACCCTTGCTTCCTTAAATTGCTTCTGTGTGTGATGCTTGCCTTAGCAAGGAGGAAGGCAGCTGAAACAGGTATGTAGGGCCCTTCTGCAGCTCGAGGGAGACCACTCCTTCCTCGCCAGCTCCCAGATGCTGCCCACAGTCCTTGGCTCGTGGATGGTGCTCCAGCCTTGCCCGTCTCCACCTAGCTTTGGCTCCTGCCTCTCTCTCTCACAGAGACCTCTGTGCTTACAAGGGTCACTGGGATAACTCAGGATAGACTTCACATCTCAGTATCACCAGGCTCTAGGCAGTGAGTTTGGCATCACGGGACCAGACACCTCTATAAACAAGACTGTTGGCCAGCCTTGCAGCAATGTAGAGAGGAACCATGGGGGCTGCTACGTGGAGCCACCCACGGGAGGGGGCTGCTGCGAGGAACCATCCACGAGAGGGGGGTTGCTGCCAGGAGCCATCCACGGGAGCTGCTGCGAGGAGCCATCCACAGGGGCTGATGTGAGGAGTCATCCACGAGGGGGGGCTGCTGCGAGAAGCCATCCACGGGAGGGGGGCTGCTGCGAGAAGCCATCCACGGGAGGGGGGCTGCTGCGAGAAGCCATCCACGGGAGGGGGCTGCTGCGAGAAGCCATCCACGGGAGGGGGGCTGCTGCGAGGACCCATCCACGGGAGGGGGCTGCTGCGAGGAGCCATCCACAGGGGCTGATGTGAGAAGCCATCCACGGGAGGGGGCTGCTGCGAGGACCCATCCACGGGAGGGGGGCTGCTGTGAGGAGCCATCCACGGGAGGGGGGCTGCTGTGAGGACCCATCCACGGGAGGGGGCTGCTGCGAGGAGCCATCCACAGGGGCTGATGTGAGAAGCCATCCACGGGAGGGGGGCTGCTGCGAGGACCCATCCACGGGAGCTGCTGC
>BDUI01004101.1:17470-31005 GCA_002335545.1 Apodemus speciosus
TTTTTTTTTTTTTTAACCTTTTGATATCAGGTTTCCTTCTATTTAGTTTGGCCTTCAGCTCATGGTCTCAACTGATCCTACTACTTCATCTTTCATGGTAGATGAGACTGCTGGTGTGTGCTACCATATCTAGTTATGTTTGGGGGGGGGGGCTGGCATGGAGCACGGTCTGTCTGTGCCTCCTGAGGAGGTCTGCTTTTTAACTAGGTCTTTTCATCATCTAACTCTGAACTGTGTAGTTAGGTAATTTTTGTCAAATTTGAGAAGTACTTTAYAATTAGTAATTTTATATAGAAGCTCAAAGTGAGTAATTAGTGTTTTCTCTATCATAAGACAAATATTTTGTAATAAGATTGGAAATGTTACTCAAATGACTTAAATGAAACATCTTAAAATCTTTATTTAGTAAAAATTGGCCTGCGTCACCCTGATGCAGTGGTGGAAACTAGCTCTCTATCCAGTGTCACTCCTCCTGATGTTTGGTACAAAACCTCCATCTCTGAAGAGACCATTGATAATGGCTGGCTCTCTGCATTACAGCTTGAGGCAGTTACCTATGCGGCCCAGGTAATTAATTAAGTTCCATGGTTTATATTGGTACATAAAATTAAATTTTTTTCCGTTTTTTTTTTCTTTTTTTTTTTTCTCCCGTTCATTCAGTTAGTTGTCATTTACTTGATCTGTGCTGAGATTCAAACTTCAGGTACTCTGAAAGATTAGCGGGTTCTCTTAGCCACTGAGCCTTCTTTACAATCCATATAAAATACAATTTTAATAAAGGTAAATTTTCCTTGCCAAAAAAACTTGGGAACAGAATTTTTCAAAAGTTCTGTGTTAGCCAGGTGATGGTGGCACATGCCTTTAATCCTAGCCGAGGCAGGCAAATTTCTGAGTTCTAGGCCAGCCTGGTGTAGAGAGTGAGTTCCAGGACAGCCAGGGCTACACAGAAACCTTGTCTGGGAAAAAAATAAAAAATTAATATATTTGGAAAAGAGAAGGTGCAGTAGCTATTTAGAGAGTGTCTGCTAGTAGAAATAACAAGTCATGACCTCTAATGTTACTTGGGAATATCATTAGTGTGGGTCCTGCATGTATCTTTTCTCTAAGATCTAAGATGGTGCTTCTTGAAATCTGAGGTATATGTTTCCTTTTCCCTGCCTAAAGACTTGAGAGCCGGTACTGTTGCACAGTTACTAAACTGGCAGTCCTGTGCTGCTCTAGTGCTGTTGGTAATGTGCCAGGCGAATAGCACTCACTTCAGTTATGCTTGAAGAGATGTTGTTTCAAGTTAATTTCTGTAAGATAAGCAATGTTGTGACTAGCCAACTGTCCCCATGATTTATGTATCACAGGAAAGTTGGCATATTGTCACGCGGGTGTGCAGAGGGGTTGGGGATCCACCTCACCTGTGTGTTGGCTTTCTGTGGCAGGGTAGAAGGAAAAAGTTTAGTTCCTGTACTTAGGGAGTATTCACGGTAGGGGGTACTCATCAAATTGCATGAAGGAGGAACGGTGACAATTTTGTGGTGGTTTTAATTGGATGGGAGCTTATTATTAAAACATGGCCAGCTTATCAGTAGCTGTTTTGATGAGAAAGTGACATACATTTCCCAATTTATCTCTGTTTTAGCAACATGAAACATTCCTCCCTAATGGAGATCGTGCTGGCTTCTTAATAGGCGATGGCGCTGGTGTGGGTAAAGGCCGGACGATAGCAGGGATCATATATGAAAACTATTTGTTGAGTAGAAAAAGAGCATTGTGGTAAGTTCCAAGGCTGAATTTATCTGAATATTTTTTTGTAGTGTCAAGATCTGATTATTCCTTAGTTCTATTCAAAAGTAGAATTAAAGTTTTTGTTTATCTTTTTTTTTTTTTTTTGGCAGGTTTAGTGTATCAAATGACTTAAAATATGATGCTGAAAGGGATTTAAGGGATATTGGAGCAAAAAACATTTTGGTCCATTCGTTAAATAAGGTATGGAAGCTTCCTTGTTCATTGGGGCTATCAGTCAATGCATACTGAGTTATGTATAAGAAAGAGTAATTTTCGGGGAGAGTTGAAGAATCGGGTTAAGGATTAAGTGAGCTATTCCACATAACACATGCCAAGCCAAGGATGTGTTAGTGGCAGACAGTGTGGGCATGGTTCCTGGTATAATGGTGTTGTCATCTTAGTCTCCAGTATTATATTTTCTTAGCCTCTAGAGTGCTTTTTTTGCCTGTATATAGAAAAGTAGTGCACCCATTACCATAGTCAACACCTCTGTGCAGGCTAGAAAGAGTCATTCTGATTTAGAAACTGTTTTGTGAACTGTTGGTATTTGTCTAACAATGGAGTTAAATGACTTTGCTTATGTTAATGTGGAAACAAGAAAATGGGTTTCTATATTTAAAATACATTTTAACATGATTAGAATTTTAATGCTTGGGCCGGAGAGATGGCTCAGTGGTTAAGAGCACTAGCTGCTCTTCCAGAGGTCCTGAGTTCAATTCCCAGCTACCATATGGTAGCTAACAACCATCTGTAATGGGGTCTGATGCTCTCTTCTGGTRTGTCCGAAGACAGAATACAAATATACTCATATACATAAAACAAATAAATAAACCTTAAAAAGAGAATTTTAATGCTTACCTAGCACATTCTATTGTTTTTAAGATAGTTTTACTACATATATTAGCCCATGTTGGTCTTTTTAACTCTTCCTACCTCAATGTCTCCGTAATGCTAAGGTTAACATGCGTGGCATAAATCTTCTTCCTTTTTTATGAGTCAAGGTCTCACAGTGTAGTCCTGGCTGTCTTGGAACTCGTTGGCTGTCCTGAAATTCAATATGTAAACCACGCTGGCCTCACTCATAGAGATCTATCTACCACTGACTCCTGAATGCTGGGTTTATAGGCATGTACCACCAAGTCTGGCCTTCTGGCATAAATTGTAATTTGTACTATGTGCCTTTTGTTGGTCAGTTTCCTACTAATAGCTCCCTACTAGACTTGACAATCAGAGGACATAAATCTGTTTTTCATGTTTATATGTGGCCCATTGTTGAGATCCATGTCCTCACTGGCTTTTCTTCTGGTAGGTCAGTGACTTTTCTGATTAGGTTGTATTTAGTTGAGTAGATCTGCAGTTAATTTGTTATGTTTTGAATGACTGCAGTGTAAACCTAAAAAATGCATCTGACATCTAGGTATGTTTATTTTTGAGCAGTGTAACCTATGGGCACATTACTCAGAGTTCTCTATTTGCAGGTGCTGGGGATGGAACCCAGGGCGTGCTGGGTGCTGTGCTCAGCCACTGGGTCACACCTGTCCTCCAGCCTATTTGCTCATAGTTCTCTATTCTTTAGCCCAGTCCGAGTTCTGCTTAGGATGCAATGAGTGCATAGCAGGTACCCGTGGAGCCAGTGTTGTAACCTTCTTAGGGAATCTGATTTGATAGGCTTTTGTTTGTTTGGTGGTATTTTGGTGATATGYGTGCATCTCTGTAGAGTAATTTTCATGAGTTGTCATATATATTGATTTTTCAGAGTCTGTCATGAACCTATTACACTGAGTACTGTAAATTTGAGTATATACTGCTGCAAGGAAGGTGTACTAATCCAATTCTTCTGGTTTTTCTTTTTCTTTTTTTTTTTAGTTTAAATATGGAAAGATTTCTTCCAAACACAATGGGAGTGTGAAAAAAGGTGTTATTTTTGCTACCTATTCCTCGCTTATTGGTGAAAGCCAGTCTGGTGGTAAATACAAGACCAGGTTAAAACAGCTTCTGCACTGGTGCGGTGATGACTTTGATGGAGTGGTATCCTTCAGCAGAAACTGTTGAGTTTTAATGGCATGAAAGTTAGATGTAGATAGACCTTTAGAAAAATTAGATTGAGTGAGTTTTTTGTGGGGTGATCAATTTAATAATTAGAGACCTGGGATTCCAATCCCAGGAAACTGAAAAGTCGTTGTCAGGTGTTGGGGGATTGCTCCATCCTCTGTTCTCATGGGGTTCGTGATGTCTGCCTCCATGATGGGGCGAGTGCTTGAGGAGACTGATGGAGGAAGCAGCGTTTCCTCAGTGCTTCCTGCCTCATTGCTTACAGCAGAGCTGCTGCTGTCCTGAGAACCCCAGGGTCTGAAGTGCTATTTAACTTGGTTGCCAGTTGTTTATGGTTTCCTGAAATTCCCCCTGTAGGGCATAGCTCTTGCCTCAGTGGATCCTTCTCTGCATTTYGTTACGAAAGAAATTTGCAGCTGGAGTGAATACCACATCGAGAGAATGCCTCAGAATTTTCAGTATAAGGAAAAGGAGTAGAGATGAGGTAGAGATGCCTTCATCTATGTATGGAATCTAGAGATCCCTGTAGGTTCATGTTCTATAAACCACATTCCTGAATAGTTTCTGCCCTGTGATATATTCCTTAGCTCTTCCTTACAGATAGTGTTTGATGAATGTCACAAAGCAAAAAACTTATGTCCCGTTGGTTCTTCAAAGCCAACAAAGACGGGCTTGGCTGTTTTAGAGCTTCAGAACAAATTGCCAAAAGCCAGAGTTGTGTATGCCAGTGCCACTGGTGAGTATACATTTAATCAGAAATATATTTGCTTGTTAGTTTTGCAGCTATAATAATAGTTTGGGATATTTACTAGGTGCTTCTGAACCACGCAACATGGCCTATATGAACCGTCTTGGAATATGGGGCGAGGGCACTCCATTCAGAGAATTCAGTGATTTTATCCAAGCTGTGGAACGCAGGTAATGAGGCTTGTGGCACTGTTTTTGCCAGAA
Organism: Apodemus speciosus; assembly: GCA_002335545.1. Taxonomy (NCBI): domain Eukaryota; kingdom Metazoa; phylum Chordata; class Mammalia; order Rodentia; family Muridae; genus Apodemus; species Apodemus speciosus. Next base: position 22,250 of record BDUI01004101.1, read on the forward strand.
CTCTTTCTGTGTGGGAAGTCCTGCTTTGTGTATTGATAGTTACTGTGTGTTTTAATTTTGTTCAGAGGTGTTGGTGCCATGGAAATTGTTGCTATGGATATGAAGCTTAGAGGAATGTACATTGCGCGACAGCTGAGCTTTACTGGAGTGACCTTCAAAATTGAGGAAGTTCTGCTTTCTCAAAGCTATGTTAAAATGTATAACAAAGCAGTCAAGCTGGTGAGAAATGTTGTCAATATGTTTAATACGCCTGATAATTGTTTTTAATGAGTATTATCCCTTGAAAAATTTCAACATAGAAGAATGTTTTTAGGCTGTAAAACAACAGATGATCACAGTTGCTTATTTGACTCTATTTTCTGTGTTTTTATTTTTTATGGTAATTCATATTCAGTTCAGATTGAACTCACAGTTACAGGTTAACCATATCCTAAATGACGTAAGGCTTTAGGGACTGTATTTTCTGAAATAGTTAAGTATGAGCATCCTAATTGTCCAGGCATTGTCTGTTCCAAGTGACTGCACATTATTTTGGTTGAAGGAGTCACTTGTAGTTTTTGTGAAGATGGGGTCTCCCTGTGTCATTGCAGCTGGTCTGGAACTCCGTATGCTATGTAGACCAGCCTGCCCTTGAACTTAGAGATTCTCATGCCTCCTTAGTGATGGAACTAATTGCATGTGCTAACATGTTTGGCTAAAAGGATCACTTTTAATTAACACCATTCAAAGATTCATGTAAAATGTTGTCTATGTGTTTTCAGTGGGTTATTGCTAGAGAGCGATTTCAACAAGCTGCAGATTTGATTGATGCTGAGCAGCGAATGAAGAAATCTATGTGGGGTCAGTTCTGGTCTGCTCACCAGAGGTTTTTTAAGTACCTGTGTATAGCGTCCAAAGTGAAAAGGGTGGTACAGCTGGCCCGGGAAGAGATCAAGAACGGCAAGGTAAATTGGAGAATATCTGGTGTAGTCTGTGCTCAGCTCACTAGTCTTTGTGGAATGTGGTCTTTTACTTGGAATAGACTATGGAAATGGGGAGGGGCAGGGTTTTTCTGTGTAACTCTGTTAAAATTCACTTTGTACACCAGGCTGGCCTCAAGCTCAGAGATTCACTTGCCTCTGGTTCCTGTGTGCTGGGATAAAATGTGTATACCACTGCTACTTGACTAGAATAGTCTTTTGTATATTTGGTTGGTTTTTTTTTTTTGTTTTTGTTTTTTGTTTTTTGTTTTTTGTTTTTTGAGATAGGGTCTCATTACATAGTTCTGGATATCCTGGAGCTCAAAATATAGACCAGGCTGGACTCGAACTCACAGAGTGTTGGGATTAAAGGCTAAATGTCTGCACCACTATGCCCAGCTTTGGAATAATCTTTAAATGGATGTTACTAAAATTACTATTGCAGTAAGATTTTATGTTTGTTTATTTTATTTTAGTTTTGATACAGTATTGTTCTGTAACATACTGGTATTTGGTGAGTTGTCTAGGCTGAACTAATGACAGTCTTCCTGTTTTAGTATCACAAGTTGTAGGACTGTAGATATTTGCTACCATAACTTGTCTTGTATTAAAGAGTTTGAGATATCCTTAAAAATAAATTCTAATGGGCTGGAGAAATGGCTCAGAGGTTAAGAGCACTGACCCCTTCCTCTTCCAGAGTTCCTGAGTTCAATTCCCAACAACTATATGGTGGCTCACAACCATCCATAACGAGATCTGATGCCGTCTTCTGGTGTGTCTGAAAGACAGCTACAATGTACTCATCATATATAAAATAAATAAAATTTTAAAAATAAATAAATTCTAAAACAGACAGTGGTACTACATGCCATTAATCCTAGCACCGGGGAGGTAGACATAGGCAGATCTCTTGAATTTGAGGCCAGCCTCGTCTACACAGTGTGTTCCAGGACAATCAGGGCTAAACAGAGAAACCTGTCTCAAAAAGCAAACAACAAGACCGAAAAGTGCAAGGTAGTGTGTGAGTCTAGTTCTAGCACATGAGGGAGACACTGGAGGATCTCAAGCTCAAGGTCTGCTGTGGCTATATCAGTATGAATTGGGCTTCAATGATGACTGTCTAGAAAGTTCAGCATAGTACAACAAATAGGAGTGTGGTATGGTCTGTTCAGGAGTGTTCTTTCCTGAACAGCTTTAAGTATTACTCTAAGCTTGCCAGCTTTGTCTGATTATGTATCTGCTTAAAACACAAAGGGTTGCCTTGCAGTGGTGATAAACACCTTTTATCCCAGAGTTTGGGACAGCTACAGAGTGTGAAACACAYACGTACATGCACGCGCGCGTGTGCGCACACACAAAACACTAAGCATTATGAATGCCATGAGGTCAGGGACRTTTGTCATGTGCCACGATGCCTTTTTGACACATAGCTCACATGGAGTAAATGAAGTCCAAACTATTTTAATGTGTTGGGTCATTTTTTGAAATTAAAAAAAAATTTTTTCCTACATGTTTAGCATGTGTCTTGGTGAAAAGCCCTAGTATATTACTCATAGTTGTGTATTTTGTGTTTTCCAGTGTGTAGTAATTGGTCTGCAGTCTACAGGAGAAGCCAGAACTTTAGAGGCCTTGGAAGAGGGTGGAGGAGAACTAAATGATTTTGTTTCAACTGCCAAGTAATGTCTTAAATTTCTTTTCGAATATTAAATTAGATCAGGCTTTAGCATTTCCTTTAAAAATTGTCCTTCTCTAAGTTTTCATGGTTCTGTGCTTTCTTTCTTTATAATAAACCATCTGGGAAATAATAGGTAGATAATTCATGGTCATGACACTGAGCATTTTGGAGACCAACAGGTGAATTTTGTCTTATAAATCTTGAAACTGGTTTAACTTCAGATATAGTGTTGTGTGTTTCAAAATACCCTTGTTTTTTTAAGTGACACTTAGTTTGATATAATATCATAAAATCTACTCTAAACATTCAATATTGGGGAATGGAAAGATGGCTCAATGTTTAAAGCCCATATTGTTCTCCTATTGGTCCTGGCTTTAGTTGCAACACCTGTGTATAACTCATAGCCCCAGGATATCTTACTCTTCTCTTTTAATCTCTGTGAGCACCTGCATAGCATGTACCTCATATCCATATACAGATGGGCATATAATTTCTTTTTAAAATAAAATTTTACAAAGATGAAAAGTGGTAATTGAAATTGCAACTTMAGACAGCTTTAACGTTGATAATTGAAGAGTAGACATAGTGGCACCTACCTGCCTTTGTTCCTAGCACTGGGGCGTCAGAGGCAGCAGGTCTCTGAGAGTCCAAGGCCATTCTAGGCTATAGTGAGTCGATATCTTAAAATCGTGAAGGAAAAAAAGTTAATAGAGGGGACTGGAGAGATGGCTCAGAGTTTAATTAGGAGCAGAGTGTCTGCTCTTAAAGTGGCCCTGCCGCCCACATGGTTGCTCTCAACCACAGCTCCAGTTCCAGGGCTCTGACTCCCTCTTCTGGCTTTTGAGGGTACTAGGCGTGCATCTGGTTAACAGACATACTTGTAGGCAAGAAAACCATACACATAAAATAATTTTTTTTAAATCTTAGAAAATGTTAAGTGATAATAAATCAGCATTATCATGCTGTTCTATATCTATGAGGCTGTTCTGTATCTTTTTGGGGGACACATTCAAGAGATTTAGGAATTCCTGTCACTGAAAACCGCTTGTAAAGTATCTTTCTGTTTTTGAATCATTGAGAAACTTCTACTATTCACATGTTAAGTTACCTGAGCAGTATATAAGTGCATTTATGTTGTTAGTGTAGTGTGAAATAGACTAAGTTTCAAAGACATCTTCAAATGGAAATGTAAGATGTATTATAATTGTAAGACATCTTACTGATTACAAATTGAAGACTGAGCCGGGCAGTGGTGGCTCACGCCTGTAATCCCAGCATTCTGGGAGGCAGAGGCAGGCAGATTTCTGAGTTTGAAGCTAGCCAGGGCTACACAGAGAAACCCTGTCTCGAAAAAACCAAATCCAAAAACAACCCCCCACACACAAAATTTGAAGACTCATAATTGAAGTAAGTCTATGTACTATTACTGAAATTAGTTTCAGTAATCTCTTTGTTTCCTTTGTTTTACATAAGGGTCTTGCTATATTTCCCAGGCCAGTCTTGAATTTCTGGGCTTAAGATACCCCCTGCCTAGCTGTGACTACTGGCAAATGCTGTTACGCCCTCCTCAAACACTTTACTCTCTTGATATCATTTTGTGTGTGGACGGTATATGTATGTGTGCACACCTGYGTATAGTGCATGCTCCTGTGTACACACTTGTAGACAGCAGCATGTTGAGTAACTTCTATTGCTCTCTCACTCTCTTGAGGAAGGGTCTCTAAACTGAAGCCCTGCCATTTCAGCTAGACTGACTGGCCAGTGAGCGCTCAGTCAAGGTCAGTTTCTTCCCCCTCCTATGCTTGGGTTACAAACACATGCAGCCATGCTGTTTTTAATTGGTTTGTTGGGGATTTGAACTCAGGTCTTCATTACTGTTGCAGTGCACGCAAGCTCTTACTCACTGAGCCATTTCTACAGTCTCTGTCCTACTGATTGATGTAAGGACAACAAAGTATAAGAGATGGGTGTATGTCTTGCTTAATGCTACTGAACAGGCTTCTCTTAAAATTACATGAGCTGAGTTATGAAAATTGCTCAAGATTGAAGAAAATGTATTAAATATATTTAGTAAGGATTGCACAGGTACCACATGAAGTAGTAAGGCTCGCTGCTTTTTTTCCTACAGAGGGGTGTTGCAGTCACTGATTGAAAAACACTTCCCTGCTCCAGACAGGAAGAAACTTTATAGTTTGCTAGGAATCGATTTGACAGCCCCAAGTAACAACAGTTCACCAAGAGATAGTCCTTGTAAAGAAAATAAAATAAAGAAGCGGAAAGGTGAGTGCTTTTCTTTTAGTAGCTGATGCTGACAGTGCTGTAGGTCTTTGTTAGTATTACCTGTTTGATGCTCCTGCCTTCTCTGAGTAGGAAGGGGCTGATGCTTTTCCCTGTTGGTTAGAGTGGTAGGAAATTAGAGGTATGGTTAGGATTGTTCTAGGTTCACTTAGTCTTAGTTGTCACAGCAGCCCTCTTGTAACATTGTAATGGCTGGCAGTGCCCCATGCTCCCACCCCTGTGTCTTGGTAGTACTGGACAGTGCTTGCATTCTTCCTGCTTCAGTTTTTGGAGCAGCTGGAGTTGCAGGGATTACGTTTGCCTTGCTGATTAAGTCTTTGTTTAGTGTACTTGTTAATTATTAGGAATTGTATTCATTCGTGTTGGTTAATTAGCTTGGATTGTTGTAAACTAGAATATGTGATTGGACGCTTTCTGTCTTATTTGACTAATGACCTGACACTCTTGTAATCATTTCAGATAGGACAAGATACACATTCTTCATATTGAAATGTTTTTTATTACTTTTGTTCATGGGTGTACATGTATCACTGTGAGTGTGGAGGTCAGAGGACAACTTGGAGGAGTTGATCCTCTCTTTTGACCATGTAGGTTTTGGGGTCCTCCTCAGCTCCCCAGGCTTCATGACAAGTACTCTGTGTTCTGAACCATTTCAGTGGTTCCCATATTTGTGATGCACCTTAAGTGAGTGAGTGGGCTACTGCCACTGTAGCATACACCCGGCACATTTTAATTAAGGAGCACAGGAAGTAATGGTGTCCTAGGATCGATCAGTAGTATCTTAGAGACGCTGGCATGTTGCTGTGTCACAAGAAGTTAGGTTTTCTCTGTTCCATTAGTAAGAAAACTTTCTTGAGTTTTTTTTTTTTTTTTTTTTTTTGGAGTACTCACACTCTTTTTTAAAATATTAGGTTATTTAAACCAACCACTTCATTAGCTTTGAAAATCAGATTTTATATATCAGGATGTCATCTGTGTCTCTCCTCATCCCGTTTATCTGTTAAGATATTGTAATTCTAATGTGCCTAGGACTCATTTGTAGACTAGGCTAGCTTTGAAAGCAACAGAGGCAGACCTGTGTCTGTCTCCCTTGTTCTGGGATTAGAGATTTGTGCCACCACACCTGGCTTTTATACATTAATTTTTCTAGGTATTTTCTGTCTAGTTACTGTTACTCTTCAAACCTAGTTGATAGTTGTAAGTATGACTTTGTTGTATTTGAACTTACTCTTGAATTTTTATTTAATTTTTTATGGTTTGAGAATTTTATGCATGCATATAATGTGGTTTCATGCAGATCCTCATGTTCTTTTCCATCAGTTTTGAGTTTATATTCATACATCTAGTTTCTTGGTGAGTAGCTGACTGTACCCGAGTTCTTGGTCCTTGGGAACTCGCTTTGYTCTTCACATGAACACTCTTGTTGTCTGCACTTCTCACTAGACTCAGCTCACAAACTGAAATATGACACAGTAGGTCTTTAGAAACACTAAATTTAGGCTGGGCAATTGTGGCACACACTTTTAATTCTAGCACTCAGGAGGCAGAGCCAGGTGGAGCTCTCTGCGTTTGAGACCAGCCTGGTCTACAGAGCAAGTTCTAGGACAGCCAGGGCTACACACACACACACACACACACACACACACACACACAAACCATATCTCAAAAGAAAAAATACATAATGAATTTCTAGCTGAGTCTTGTTTGTGGCTTTTGAGAATAGGTGAAGAAATTACTCGAGAAGCCAAAAAAGCACGAAAAGTTGGTGGCCTTACTGGAAGCAGCTCTGACGACAGTGGAAGTGAGTCTGATGTCTCTGATAATGAAGAAAGTGACTACGAGAGCTCTAAAAACATGAGCTCTGGTGATGATGACGATTTCAATCCCTTCAGAGATGAGTCCAGTGAAGACAATGAGGATGGTGAGTTAGTTCACTGAAATCTCTTATGTGAGCAGGAGACTGAGCTGTTTTGTGGGAAGCAGAGACAGGAGGATCTCTATGAGTTTTAGGCCAGCCAAGAATACACAGTGAGAACCTGTGTCAAAGCAAACAAGAATGACAACCTTTTCTAGGTGCTGGAGAAATGGCTCAGTGGTCAATACTGTTTCTGCAGGGAACCTGAGTTCATTTTCCAGCATCTAGGTCTGAGGGCTTGTTACTTCCTGACTCTGGCTCCATGAGCATTTGACCTCCAAAGACACCTGTACCAATTAATCTTCATATAGATAYATACAAACATCTGTGATTAAAAATTAGACAAATCTTTAAAAACATAAATGAAGCTTTTTTATATAATTAGTATTTGTGATCCAGCAGATTCTAATTTTTTCTTAGTGTAGAACAAGTGTGTCTGTCTACTAGAGGTTTGATCCTAAGATAAAAAGAGATGAGCTCAGCTTTGTGCCCTTTTTCTGATGTCGGGAGAGGGTCTCACTATGTAGCCCTGGATGATGTAGAACTGTGCATTCGTTTTTTTATTTTAAATTTTGGGGATGTGACTTTACTCTGGATGCTATTCTTCTCCCTCAGTATTCCTGAGTTCTACAATCAAGGGATTACCCAGGCTATCCATGGGCTTGCCTTTTGGTTTTTTTGTTTGTTTTGTTATTGTTGTTGTTGTTGGTTGTTTTTTTTTTTTTTTTTTTTTTTTTTTTTTTTTGGAGACAGGGTTTCTCTGTATAGCCCTGACTGTCCTGGAACTCACTCTGTAGACCAGGCTGGCCTTGAACTCAAATCCTCCTGCCTCTGCCTCCCAGAGTGCTGGGATTACAAGTGTGTGCCACCACTGCCCAGCGGGCTTGCAATTTTTAACTTCTGAATATGGAATGGTAGCTCTGTGTTTGTTTGTGAGTGAGTGAGTGAGTGAGTGAGTGAGTGAGTGAGTGAGTGAGTACTGCTGGTTGTCAGTACTTCTGCAAGTARTCAGTTGGCAAAACTGAAACTTACCTTCCTTAAAGAATCCATAATGTTCTAATAAGTTATTTGATACATATTTGCCTGATCTTTTTAGATCCATGGTTAATCAGGAAAGACCATAAGAAAAGCAAAGATAAAAAAAAGAAGAAAAGTATCGATCCAGATTCCATTCAAAGTGCCTTGTTAGCATCAGGTCTCGGGTCAAAGCGGCCTAGTTTTTCCTCTGCACCTGTCATCTCACCTGCTTCCAACAGTGCACCAGGTAACACACAGGAACTTCTGCTTTGGAAATATGCTATTGAAATTTGACTGATTGACAAATGTTCTTTATCAGCCAACAGTAACAGCAACAGTAATAGCAGCCTTATAACAAGTCAAGATGCTGTTGAAAGGGCACAACAGATGAAGAAAGACCTGCTTGATAAACTAGAAAAATTAGCTGAAGACCTCCCTCCTAATACCCTGGATGAACTTATCGATGAACTTGGTGGTCCTGAAAATGTGGCTGAGGTAAATAGATATGGTTACTGCTGTGTTCCCTCTTGATATTATTTTCTTCCCCTTTTAAAGTGTTTTTTTTTTAAAATTATTTGTTTATATATAAATACGAGTGCTCTGTTTTCCTCTATGACTGCATGACAGAGGTTATCAGATCCCATTATAGATGATTGTGAGCTACCATGTGGTTGCTGGGAATTATCTTGTAGCCTCTGGAAAAACAGCCAGTGGTCTTTTTTTGGGGGGGAGGGGGGTTAGAGACAGGATTTCTCTGTGTAGCCCTGGCTATCCTGGAACTCACTCTGTAGACCAGGCTGGCCTCGAACGCAGAAATCCGCCTTCCTCTGCCTCCCAAGTGCTGGGGTTAAAGGCGTGCGCCACCACCACCTGGCCAGCCAGTGATCTTAAC
>BDUI01004101.1:44853-58122 GCA_002335545.1 Apodemus speciosus
AGGCTGGCCTCGAACTCAGAAATCCGCCTGCCTCTGCCTCCCAAGTGCTGGGATTAAAGGCGTGCGCCACCACCGCCCGGCTGTGTTGGTGTCTTTAGTCCCTGCTAATCATGAAACTTTGTAGTTCAGGCCTAAAATTTGACACAGTCCTACCTTAATCTCCTGAGTATTGGCATTGCTTATGCTTGCATCTGTGTCCCTTTGGCTTTTTTTTTTTTAACAAAACAAAACAACCTTCCTGCTTGGGCCTGATGGCTAGTGTCTACAGCCTTACCACTCGGGAACATTCAAACCTGAGGCCAGAGTGTGCAAGGTCAGGCCTCAAAACAAACAAATGAAAAAGAGCAGGGTATGGTGGCATACACCTTTAATTTCAGCACTCATCAAGCGGATCTCTGAGTTCCAGAACATCCTGGTCTTCAGAGTGAGTTCTAGGACAAGGACAGCTAGGGAAACCCTGTCTTAAACAAACTAAAAGGTGGGGTGGGAGCTGAAGAGATGGTTCAGTCTCTTCTTTTTTGGGAAGGTCAGGTTTAATTCCTAGCATCCATGTTAAGTGACTCAGCTGCCTATGGACTAGCTCTAGTGGATCCCATGCCTTCTACTGACAATCTCTACGAGTCACTGACACAATGCAGGCATCATATCCATATACATAAAAGTAAAAAAAAAAATCTCATAAGGTGTGTGTACATGCATGAGCATACTTGGACGTTACTGTTTTGGGGCACATATGGGGAGGTCAGAGGACAGCTCTGTTAGAGTCCACCTTATGTAGATTACAGGAATCAGGCTAGGTCATTGGGCAGCTAGCTCATATTCTGGAAGATCCACCTACTCTCCTGGTTTGTTTTTCTTGTATTAAATTTATGTTGCTTTGGTGGTAACTCAGATATGTATCAATGAATYGGCAAACGTATGACTAGTGCCATGACCTTGTTTCTCAGTTTACATTTCTCTGTGGTTTGTTTGCTCCAGTGATGCACTAGTAATCCTTGAAGCAGGCCAAAGTAGTTCAGTGACACAGCATCAGCTAGTGGGTAATTCTCACAACAGGCACCACCACATGAAGAAATGGTATTGAAGTGTCAAAAGTCAAAAGTGAATAGATAGTAACCTGTAACCCAGTGTACAAGTAGCAGAAGTAATGTGACACCTTAGATTTAGAAAGGATAACTCAAGAAGCCCAAAGGGTTTTCTAGGAAAAAGTCAACAATTTTCTTCTTGAAATATGGCTAGGCTCTACAGATCATTCATGTATGTAGCATCTTCTGTACATATTTCCTCAATGTTTTCTAGGCGTGGCAATTGCAAAAAAGCAAGCTTAGGATTGGTATGTGAGATTGGTCTCCGCTGCCGCACATACTATGTGCTCTGTGGCTCAGTACTGAGCGTCTGGACAAAAGTGGAGGGTGTGCTGGCCTCTGTCAGTGGTACAAATGTGAAAATGCAGATAGTGCGGCTAAGGACTGAAGATGGGCAGCGGATTGTAGGTAAGTTTCGTTTTTGTTTTGGTGGTGGGGAAAGAATCACTTCCGACCTAATATTATTTTTCACTTCTAACATCAGAGATTTGTTGTCTCACATGTGTTCTAGTACTGAGCACAGTACATGCTACTCATTCTACAAGAGCAGGTGAGCCTGTTTTTTGGCTTCAAATCTGAGTTGTCTGGCTGCCTCTCTCCAAGGAGATGGGATTACAAGTAGGAACCTGGTAGCCAGTTGTACTTGACCCTGGTAGTGGACATTGTGAGTTGACAGTAATTACCCTGTGAATGTCTCTGGGGCTGCTCTCAACTCCTCGTGATTATTACTTGCTGCCCCTCTCTGTTCTGGAGACAACCTATTCCTTTCCCAGGCTGAGCAGTTTCTGGCTTTGAGTCCTGCAGAAGCTAGGACAGCAGGCTAACTCAAACCAGTGTGTGGTCAGCTCTGGACGTAGCTACTTGCTACACTGTTCTTTGCTGATAACCTGTAGTGGGGAGACCAATAAACCTCTTTGCCAATTAGTGAACTTTATTTGAACTCAGGTTGTGATTGTAAAAGTTTCGTATAAATGAGTTTCTAGGTGCTGGCTTTTAAAAATGAAAAAGGGTACTTAGGTGCTACATTGAGTTCAGATCCTCCATGGGTCAGAACTGGAGTTCTGTAGTTGGGACCAGGACCTCCAATTGCCCTTACAGTCTGTGTGTCCATCTCTACTGTTTCTGTTGACTAAGATATTCATGTTTACCCTCTGTCTTAGTCATTTTGCATCTTACTGAGTGGCAGAATGGGTGGTGTCTGTGAGGTTTATGAAGCTGGTGTGTGTAGATGAGAAGTGCTGTACTGCACCCTGAGCTCCTTCATCAGGAGATGCTGTTACACTGGGTGCGTGTGTTCCCGTGTGTGCATGTGCACATTCTTGCCGAGGCATCTGGGAGCTTCCTAGATGCTTGCTGCCTATCTGGTTTCTGGGGAACTTGGTTTACAGTTCCCTGTGAAGGTCTAATGTACAGTGGTTTCTACTGGACAACTCTGCTTCATATATGTTTATTGTTTTTTGTGTTTTTTTTTCTTTGCTAATTACAGGTTTGATCATTCCAGCAAATTGTGTGTCTCCTCTTGTAAACCTCCTGTCAACTTCAGACCAGTCTCAGCAGCTTGCAGTCCAACAAAAACAACTGTGGCAGCAGCATCACCCACAGAGCATCACCAACTTGAGCAACATGTAAAGAGCAACAGCGTGCACGCGGTGCAGAGTGCTGTGAGAGCATACCACTTGCATAAAAATCAGGGACAGTTTCCAAAGAATCCTTTTTTATTTTAACTTCAGTTGTGCTCTCTAGTTAACTTGGGGGGCGGGGTTAAGGACAAACCTGGAAATAGGCAGCAAAGCTGACAGCAAATGGAGCAGAGGGGACACATGTCTTTCCTCCTGTTTCCTTGGGGCTGCCTGTGCGCTTTTACTTTGGGTGAGCAGAGCGGGGGTGTGTGTGTGTGTGTGCGCTCGCRAGTATGTGTCTGTCTGAGAGTTCGTTAATGCTACAGGGCCACAGTTGGTTGAAAAGGCTTGGAACTTCCCAAACTGGCTTTACTTTTCCTTTCTACAGTGCTCAGGGTTAACACAGCACATCCTTGTCTTTACTGTGGGAGTCCCCAGATGCATGTGTTTCAAGTCTCTAGATATTGAATATATATATTGGTTTCTTTTCCAACTTAAACATTGTTTCCTACAGCATGAAGTGAAGGGCTGTGTGCCATGCATTCAGGTTCATTTGTAGCTTTTGTTGATGGTGCATGTCTTTGAAAGCATGTGTAATCAAGATTAACACAGACGTCACATATGGAGAGAAACCTTGGAGATGTACAGCACTGGGTACTGCATTTCTAGTGTTGATACCTGGGTATTGCTTCTAACCCTCAGCCCTACCCGCTCCTCCCTGTCCCAAGTTTCTTGTTAAAGTAGTAAGTACATACTTTTTTTGTGAGAAAACTCTTTAAAGGTTCATTTTAATATGTTAATAGTATTCCTAATTTGTGCTGCAAAAATGGCTATGAGCCTTACCATATAAGTTACAGTTTCCTTAACTTAAGCATAGTTTTAGGAAGAAGTATGATTGGCTTCTGCCTTGCACACAATCTTTTTTACTTCATTATCTGAATCTGCTTTGTCATTCAAACCCGAAACCGTACTTGAGTTGTAAACTAGACAGTGAGAAAACACTTGGCTTCTGCTGTATGTGTTGTCGTCGTTACCCAGTAACTTGAATATTGTTTAATGTGCTGTAAGACATTGTAGAGATTATCTCCAGCTGTTTAAAATGGTAATGTACAAATGTGAATAGACACTTATCTATAACATGGGTAAGTTTTGTTTCGCCTATAATAGATGTTTATAAAAAAAATTCAGTGAGGAGACAATTGGTTTTTATCTCCCAACCTCCCCTTCCCCCATTTTTTCTATCTTTTGTTGTTGTTGTTGTTGTTGTTTGTTTGTTTGTTTGTTTTTTTGCTTGCACAGGTTGCACTATTGAAAAATTGAGATTGTATAAATCTGGTTTAAAACTACAAGATAACAAAATCTTGTAGATGTTGAATAAAAAAAAGTTATTATACTAACGAAGTGGACTCTTGTTTAGGCCCTCCCTGGGGACTCCAGGCATAGGGTAGCAGGCTCTGTAGACCTTGGCGTTCGTTGCCTTAGCCTTCCTTCCAGGTGGCCTTAGAGTCTGAGTGAGCCCTTCCTGAAGTCTGAGGTGATCTTAGGGATTGGGTAAATGATGGTACTTTTGAATGTTTTTCAAGTTGAATTGTTTTCTTTGTAGCTTTTTAATCTTCTCAAAGAGTTGGGTGAGGTGTGTTTAGTGACAGAGACCTGATGGAGCGCTTGGGGCTCTCATTCTCACCAGTTTCTAGGATTAAGTTTACCGTAATATTGCATTGGATTTATTTATTCTTAGTGCCTCAAAGAACAAATGGTGAATGGTTTCTGTTCTAGGGCACATTTTGCCCAGTGGATGCAACTTTTCTCCTCATTCCATGTATCTCAGGCAGTGATGTCACGAACATCAAGCAGTGCCCCATTGTGGCCTACATCCAGGTGGCGGCGGAAAGTCGAGCTGGGTCCTCCTTTATATAGACTCTGGGCTTTTGTGTGTGAAGTGGCAGAGCATTGAGCTTCCTTTGGCATGTTAAAGTAGAAGCCTGAGGGAGAGCTGTGTAACTTAACTGACTTTTCTCCAGGAGACCAAGTCACAGAGGATGAGAAATGAGAAAAATTCTGTGTGCTAAGGTGCCATCCCCTTGTTCTGTGTGTGGATATATGTTAGGCAGGTCCTGGTGTATCTGGAGCTTTCAAAGCAGCACCTGCAGGGCTTCTCTCGTCTGTGCTTGATAACGCTATGACACTTGCTCCTGGAGCAGGCGAGTATCTGTGTGTCTTATTCATCAAAAACATTTCTCTGCATTTTTATTGTTTAGTAAGGAAAAGTCCACAGATACTAGGCATCCTCAAAGCAGACTTCAAAAGGCAAGTAGTGTGACAGAACAGACAGAAGCTGGTTAGCCTTCACCCACTGTGGGGTGTGTGTGTGTGTGTGTGTGTGTGTGTGTGTCTGTCTGTCTGTCTGTCTGTCTGTCTGTCTGTCTGTCTGTCAGTCACCTGGGATTGGTACCCAAGCTCTCTGTACTCTGCCCCTACAAAAGTCACAAGGCAAGTTTCAGCATTGAAGAGTTTCTTATGTCCAAATCCAAGTCTTTTCAGCCACTGTCATGGTTCAGTCTCCTGCGGGGTCTGTATGCCACAGGCGCACCCAGGGCCTCACTTAACTCTGTCCAGCATAAGGCCGCCAGCTTCTGAGATGCCTTCTCCACTTGAGCGATGATGCAGCTCTGAGCAGCAGACTGAGTGTTGGTCCCATCAGTGTTTTCAGAGTTTACAGTAGCTTGTGCTGAAAATCACTCCTAGGTCCCATGCTGCTCAGGTGTGCTTGCTGGGGAAAACATGTTCCTTCCCTGGCAATCTCTGCCGCAACTTGACCTCTCTTGTTCCAGTCAGATAGTTGGTGGTGGTGCAGTCAGAAAAGCAGTGAAAGTATTTCTGTAAATGCAAGTTGGTGAGAAAGCTAGGCAGGCTAAGCGTTTTCTCTCTTTACTACTAAACTGCAGGTCTGCTTTCAGTATCTTCTTTTTTCCTATTTGTATAGACTAGCCAGAACTTGTATCCAAAGCACTGTAGACGCTGTAGGTATGTACATATGTGTATTTATTCTTACTCAGCACTTAAGAAACCTTTTGAGTTGCAACAATAAATCTTGTAATTTGCTGTCTGTGTAGAGAGAAGTTCTAAACTACCAAACTCCCCAATTAAGCAATTTAGAGCCACAGTTTTGGCAGTAGCCTTTTTATTTGCTGGTTTCTGTGCTGTCATTAGAACAACTTCTGAGAAAGCAGAGAAGGGGTAAGAGGAGCCACCATTTACAGTTTTGTCATGGGAGGGAGCCTCATCCTGTCTGTCCTCTTTTCATATTAGCACTAGGGCCACTGTGACTCACTTTTGAAAGCAGATGGAGAGGTTCTTATCCTGTGAGACCTTAACCCAGGGATCCTGGTCTTAAAGAAGGACCCTTGTGGGCTCTTGCACTTCCCTAGGAATAGAGTTTCAGAAAAGCTGCTATTAAGCCAGTATCCACACGTCGAATGTTTAGTTAGTTGAGGCTTCCCTATGGCAAAAGAAACTACTATGATGGTTTGTTTGAGTCTGTCCTGTGGATATGGGCTCTGGTGAACAACACACACAACACAGGTACTTTGGCCTTCTAGTGCTGAAATGAACCAAGCATTCCATGTCATGGCTGTGGTTGAGTAGACAGGAAATATTTGCAAGAATCCCTCACAAGGCTAGTTTCTAAATCCAATGAGTCCTATAAGGGAAAGCAACGGGGAGATGCAAGCAGATGGCAGTCTCCTGAGTGCCCGTCCTCTCTTCTATGCTGTCCTTACATATGTACATAATGAGTGTATAGACAAGTGTGAGTTCTTCTACACTGCAAGTGTAAATCTTGTAAATCAGGACCCTGTTCACTTTGTTCTTTTGCTCCTCCTCTTCCTTTTCCTCCTATTTATTCTTTTCAGACTCCCCACCTGGGGCATCTTAGTACTTTTTTTTATTCCCCTTAGGAAACTGTGGAAAACTTAGCTGAGTTAATAGTTTTGTGTTTAAGAGTTCGTTGTTGCCTCACAGCTGTGGGGTCTTGTTGCCTACATCTCCAACACACACTGTTGTGCTGTCTCGGGATGCATCTGAGCACCACCCCTGATCCTGTCACCAGATGACTGGTTATACTCATTTTTGTTCTCTCGAAGCTGTAGTGAGCCTGATGCTTTATTATTTGAAAAAAGAAAGAAAGAAAAGAAAACGCCTCCCTGAACTTCCCTTAAGCTCCTCTAGCATCTTCAGTCAGCCAGATGCAGCTCCTCAGAAGCCTGATTCATTCTTGCTTTCAGTTGAGGCCTGTTCCAGTCCCTCTGCTCCTGCTGTTTGCCTGATGGGAAAACCTTGCAGTAGCTCATAGCCTGGCTGTACGCTACAGTGTATATGAGAAATTGGATTTCTTTGACCCCCACAGGTGATGATCAGATATTTACTTTATAACAAACATCAGTAATCTGTTTTTTAGACTGTCGGTCTAAAGGGCAGGAGATGAGCTTATAGGAGATGAGCTTACAGGAGATCTTAGAGAACAGTTGTCATCCAAAGGATGACTAGAGTCCTACTGTGRAAGCTACCACGTGCACACAAGGCAGGTGCAGTGTTGGGGGCTCATCTCTGGCTGGATGAGTTATAAGCTCTGGGGAATTGGTGTTGGTGCTGGAGGCCCAGTAGGGCAATGGAAATGGTGCCTACCCTCACCCAGGACACAGGAGTGGGGTTTATTCACAGGCAATTACATACTCAAAAAAAAATGTCCCCTGTAATACTCAGGAAAGATTTCAATGAATAATCAGCTTGGTAGACTTGATGACACGTTGAAAATGTTGACATTTRGTTGTTTCTAGAAGTTAGTTGTCAGGAGTAAGGGTCTGTCACAGATTGATTGCTCCAGCAGAAATTCCCTCCTCACCCCAGCTCCTTTCCTCTGGTCCCTGAGATATAGTTGACCTGTGGGCCTGCAACAGCAACCAACCATCTACAGGGTTGTGGCAGAGCACAGTTAGGCCAGGAAACCTAAGCAAACAGTTAACTATGATGTATACCCATTTAGTGCAGAGCAAGAGCAGATGGGATGGAGGCTGCTTTTTGCACTGGAGGCTTCCTCAGGCCTGAGTCAGCATGCCAGTCTCCTGGGGAGAGAGAGCGTCGCCTTTCTGATCCTAGCCCTCTAACCTCCCCCACCCCCCTGCTCAGGCATCTTGTCAGAGCTCRCTGCTGCTGCTGTTGTAGTGACTGTGGCACTGAAGAGGATAAAGAAGCATGAGCCACTCCTGGCTCTACTCTGTGGGACCGAGGAGCCTTTTTCTTTTCTTTTTTAACATAGCACAGTACATCCTCACCACTAAACTAGTCACCCTTTTCATAGTTTTTACTGAATTTGCAAACTACTCTTACTTCTTCTCATCACCACTTTTATCAACCACGAGGGGGCGAAGAGGTGCACCGAGTCTCTGCAATAAACTTGTGCCAGGTTCTACCTCCTTGTGCAAAGGGTATTTTATATGCGGGCGCTGGGCTTCCTTCTTGATCTGACATGGTGCATCTGGAGACATCTGAAGGAGTCCAAAGACCTTTTGAAACAAAGTCAATGTACACTTTTGGGTGGCTTCTGTGTCCTTCAGTTCCCTTTTGTACTGCTGCGCTGCATAGGACTGTCCACCTGAGTGAAGAGTGCGCGCTCTTCCCACGATGCCGCGTTGCCGCCTTCAGCCTTTCCTGGGGACCTGCTCCCAAGTGTCCAGAACTCAGTGCTGCCATCATTTGATATGTAACTTTCAAATTCAGTCTCTTGCAATACAAGTGTGTCCGCTTCACTGAGCAGGGTTCATTTGCCCTCAAGTAGAAATGCCCGATCCTCACACGGAAAGTACTCTGTATTTAGTTTTTGTTGTGGTTTTGTTTTTTCATTTTTGTTTGGATTTTGTTTCTGTTTTTGTAAAATTCTTAAATAAAGTTAAACAAATACACTTTAGGTTGTGGTGTTGTGGTCTGGCTTTGGAACACCTGCTGCCTGTGTCATTAACCTCACTCACCTTAAGGTTCCTTGGGAAGGGTTGAAGCTGCTGTGTTGGCGCTTGGTTAAAATGGGGTCTAGGGGGCTGGGTAGATGTGGCTGCTGATGGAGTACCGCCTGGCACATGCACGGGAAGCACTGTGGGCTGAGTGGGCGCTCCCCACAATTGTCCTTTCACCTCTGCACATGTAGTAAACACACAAACACACAATAATAGCAAAAATCGTCGTAATGGGGGGAAAAAGGAAGAGAGTTGAATTGCCTATGTGCCAGCATTGGTTGATTCTGCCGGCCCGCGCTGTATCTTGACATTGGCTGCAAAGGCTCAGGCAGACAGCAGCCGTAAGAGTTCGGGGCTTCAGATGTCTGTGACTAGAATGCAGAGCCCTTCAGTCTGAGTCTGAACCAGGAAAGTGGACAGTGAAGTGCCACGAACACAGAACCAAATGGCCAGTGCCTTTTGTCTGTTTACTTGGTCCACGGTTTGGAGATGTCAAGGGAACTTTGTTTGATCTTCGGTATTTCTTCAGTATCTAAGTTTTATAAAAGTGGTGTTCCTAATCCTTTAAAGTGTTTAATATTAAACAATTGGGATGGTTTTGATTTGGGACCCTGTGCTGTTCACAGGGATTGCTCGTGGGGCAGTTAGCAAGTAGACTTCATAGAAAAAAAGCCCTCAGGAATGCCCACCAAGTGTCCTTGAAAGAGGTGACTCGTCATTGAGCTGCCATGATAGCCAGTGCTGGTACAGAAGGGCCTGGGGATCACTGGCATGCATGCGGACTCAGGAGTCTGATCGCACGTGGCCAGCGGACCTCTTGTGCTCAATGCATATGTATGTTACCCACACAGAATCCCGATGAYATATAAGTAGCACTTACAGATGAGGCAGGCACAGAGGTCAGAGCTCACTTCAGCCAGATGTGCAGGGTCCAGGACTAAGGTCTGCCACTTACCTCCTCTTGTAATCGTGAAAGGGGAGGAGAGATTTCAGTCACACGTCACTGCATTAGTTGAATGAGGGAGAGCTGGAGAGATGTCTCAGCGGATTAGAGCACTGACTGCTCTTCCAGAGGTCCTGAGTTCAAATACCAGCAACCACATGGTGGCTCACAACCATCCATAATGAGATCTGAAGGAAGCTACAGTGTACTTACATATAATAATAAATCTATTTCTTTAAAAAGGAAAAGTTGGGCTGGAGAGATGGCTCAGCGGTTAAGAGCACTGACTGCTCTTCTGAAGGTCCTGAGTTCAAATCCCAGCAACCACATGGTGGCTCACAACCATCCGNTTTTTTTTGGTTTTTTTCAAGACAGGGTTTCTCTGTGTAGCCCTGGCTGTCCTGGAACTCACTCTGTAGACCAGGCTGGCCTCGAACTCAGAGATCCGCCTGCCTCTGCCTCCCAAGTGCTGGGATTACAGGCATGTGCCACCACTGCCCGGCTTATTTTTTAGTTTTGGTTTTTGGTTTTTCTTTTTTCTTTTCCTTTCTTTCTTTCTTTCTTTCTTTCTTTCTTTCTTTCTTTCTTTCTTTCTTTCTTTCTTTCTTTCTTTCTTTCTAAGTATTCTTTGTATGTGAGTACACTGTCCTGTCCTCTTTTCAGACACAACAGAAGAGGGCATCAGATCCCATTACCAATGATTATGAGCCACCACGTGGTTGCTGAGAATTGAACTCAGGACCTCTTAACCACTGAGCCCCATTTTGGTTTTTCAATGTAGGTTTTCTCTGTGTAGCTTTGGCTGTCTTGGAACTTGTTCTGTAGAGCAGACTGGTCTTCACCAAAGTGCCTTTGCCTCCTAATTGCTGGGACCAAAGGTGTGCGCCACTGCTGCCTGGCTAAGAAATTATTTTTGTAACGTGCTAGCTAATAAAATAGCCTTATTACCTTTTAATTCATGCCAAAGAGGTAGGAGGAATAGTAGTCCCAGAATCCTCCCCTTTCAGCCCCATTGCTTGTAGAGCTGCTTGTTCTGCTTTGCTTAGGAAGGCAGATTTTTCTCTCTCCTAAGCATGTGTCCCCAAGTTCTCTGAGCATCACTGCTTCCCCAAAACTACCCTCTCCACATTCAGCTAAATGGCATGACTTTCTGCTGTTTCTCTGTTGCCCTCTGCCAAGCAGCTTGCTGTGAGGGTTTTCTTTCAAATACTAATAAAATTGACCTTGAGCTTCCTTTTAAAAATAAAAATAAAGTAGCAGTTATGCCTGTTTGATTCCCAGTACTGAGGTGGCCATAGCAGGAAGATCTCCAATTGGAGGTTTTCCTGAGCTACATAGAGAACTCAGAGGTAGCCTGACTACATAAAAAGCCCTCTCTTTTGGAGTTCCAGGACAGCCAGAGTTACACAGAAGTTCTGTCTCGAAAAAACAGAAATAGATAAATAAGAAAAGGTATCTCTTGGGGGCTAGAGAGATGAGTCAGTGGTTAGGAGCACTGACTGCTCTTCCAAAGGCCCTGAGTTCAATTCCCAGCAACTACAAGATGGCTCACAACCATCTGTAAAGGTATCTGATACCCTCTTCAGGTGAGTCTGGAAATGACTACAGTGTACTCATATGAATAAAATAAATCATAAAAAAAAAATGGGCAGTGGTGGCGCACGCCTTTAATCCCAGCACTTGGGAGGCAGAGGCAGGCGGATTTCTGAGTTCGGGGCCAGCCTGGTCTACACAGTGAGTTCCAGGACAGCCAGGGCTACACAGAGAAACCCTGTCTCGGGGGAAAAAAAAAGATACCTCTTTAAAACAAACTTGTGGTTGGATGCTTGCTTAGCCTATTTGAGGCCCTGGCTTCAACCCCTAGGACTGCTGAAACATTCAACTATAGCAATGCTTGAACTTTAATTAAAACAGTCTAGCCCAGTCTTCATACAGAGCCTGTTCCCTTGAGTTTTCTCCAGCTTGATTCCTGTGACATTTTCTGTATCCCTCGCTTCCACTTTGAGCCTCATCCCAACAGCCCTGGCCTGGGTGTTGTTACTGGCTCTGATGGTTCTTGGTGCTGGTCGCTAAGCTGGAGGTGAGTAGGAAGTTTGATAGCATCGGGGCCTGTGTTCCCCACATCCCAGCTCCAGTCGGGAAAGCCTGGATATCTACAAACACTGCCAGGTAAGTACTGTGACCGACAAGATCACCACTGAAGGTGAAGCACTGCTGAGGACAAACTTGCCTCGAAGAAGCCAAACTTGGTTTGTGAGGTGTGTCTGCAAGCCCTTGCGGGTGCACGCTCAGAAGGACAAGGCCCCTGAACAAAGGGCCCCACCCGAGAGACGGAATRAAAACCAATGCTGTATTGCTGAGGGTTTGGAATGTGTACAGTACAATTTCCATAAGTATGAATATTTATCAGCTAGTCATTTGAGAGCATGATGTAAAGAAGCCATCTGTGGAGGAGGCCTTTATGGAGAGGARAGAGAGAGAAGCTAAAAGAAATGTGCAAAATACTTATTTTTAGAGGCCAGTTCTCTGAAAGCTGCCCACTGTGGATGGCGAGCACTCTCTGGGTTAGGAGAGGCAAAGGCCCACGGGTGGCCCCAGAACAGCCCAAACCAGCGGAAGATGGCGAGGCAGGTCTTCAGCTGGTCTTGTTTACTGAACTTAAGTTTTGATTGGTTGGAAGAGAGACAGAGACAGACACTATTTGTCAGTTGTGGGCTTGTGGTGTGAGGGGGTGTTACAAGGAAGTCAGTTGACAATGGGTGTCACTCTCCATTGCTTTCTACTTTAAGTATGGAGATGGGGGTCCCTCTCTGAACCCAGCTGGCCCGGGCACCCCTTCTTTCTGCTTCCTATGAACTAGAATTGCAGGTGAGTTGCCACACACCTACCCAGCAAGGTTTTGTTTGTTTTGTTTTGTTTTTGTTTTGTGGATTCTAGGGATCCAAATACTGGCCCTCAGCCTTCAGACAAGCGCTTCTCCCTTGGAGCTGTCCCCCAGCCCTTACTCTTGGGAGCCTACAGGAAGAGAGGGCATGGGGACATGGTTTCCCTTTAGGCTCCCGATGCCAAGCCCTTGTTCCCGACCATGCTGACACTCCACTGGGGGAACTTCAGAGGGTGGATTTTGCTGTAACTATCTGACACCCATTCATCTTTGGGTCCAGGTAAGATTAGAGTTCACAAAGTCACCAAGTGAGCCTTTAAGTCACCAGACAAACTTGGTAGGTTAGTTGTGAGAAATCCCGTTGTGAACACCGAGTCACAAATGACTGCTTGAGGGGAGAGACAACCCCAGGTAGGAATACTGACTGCCCTGCCAGAAGACCCTAGTTGGGTTCATGGCACCCACACATCTGGTGGCTCACAGCTGCCTTTTAACTCCAGCTTCTGGGCAGGGAATGCCTCTGGCCTCTGAGTAGCTGCAGTGGTGTGCACATACACATATCATACACTTAATTAATTAAAAATAGTAAGAAAGCCGGGCGTGGTGGCACACGCCTGTAATCCCAGCACTTGGGAGGCAGAGACAGGCGGATTTCTGAGTTCGAGGCCAGCCTGGTCTACAGAGTGAGTTCCAGGACAGCCAGGGCTACACAAAGAAACCCTGTCTCGAAAAA
>BDUI01004103.1:71068-88050 GCA_002335545.1 Apodemus speciosus
TTTTTTTTCAAGAAGAAACTATAAGATTGCCAAATGCACATTTAAGGAGCTTGGCTCTAAATCCTAGGCTAAAAAATTCAGATGAACACAGAATTGGAAAAGGTATCTCTTTTAAAGACTAAAGAACAAAATCAATTGCATTCATTCAGGAAAACAAAATTGGTGATGAACAATAAAAAGAAATTCACTTTTTGTAAGTTCTCCAGCAGGATAAGGAAAGAGAGAATGGAATGCTAGACTCGGGGTGGGAAATGAAATCAAAAGTTCTTATGGCCTAACTACCTTAGGTTGTCATAAAGAAGCACAAGATGGATGGCAGGCAGATGGATGGACGGATGAATAGATGGGTGGGTGGATGGATGGATGGATGGATGGATGGATGGATGGATGGATGGACGGATGGATGGGCAGACAGATGGATGGAGGGATGGAGGGATGGATGGGTAG
Organism: Apodemus speciosus; assembly: GCA_002335545.1. Taxonomy (NCBI): domain Eukaryota; kingdom Metazoa; phylum Chordata; class Mammalia; order Rodentia; family Muridae; genus Apodemus; species Apodemus speciosus. Next base: position 71,516 of record BDUI01004103.1, read on the forward strand.
ATGGATGGGTGGAGTGAGGGATGAATGGATAGGTAGATRGATGGAGGGATGGATGGATGAATGGATGGATAAATGGATAGTGGGTAAATGGATGAATAGGTGTGTAGGTGGACGGGAGTGTAAAAGAACTGGGTGGTGTAGGTGCAGACRATCTTTAAATTCAGAATTATGGATTTTTAAGTCTTAAAATTAGCTCTTAGTAAATATATTTATTAATCTGTGTTTCCCTCCACTCGTACAAACAAACAGAGAGTAAAGGGATTCCCTTGAATGAGCAGCCTCAGAGGCCTTTCAAAGAATCTGGTAGACTTTGCTGGAAATATTTTAATCAGCAGTCTGATGCTTGAGAAATGGGTTTGTGGGGACCTGCTGGGAAGTGCTTGATTGCCTGAGCCACAAGTTCCCAGGGAGAGGAGCATTCTCACCTCAGCAAGTGATCTGTGAAAGGTCACCTCAGTCTGAGGAAGCAAGACATCCTTTTCCTCCCCACATGCTTCCTTTGTAACACCAGCAACCACTCAGCCTTCTACCCAGACTGYTTCATCAAAACCTGTCCCTTGAAGGTCACCAATGACATCTTTATTGTTAATTCAAAAGGCCTTTCCTTCTACCATACTCTCACCTTCCAAATAGCCTGTTGTTTATCAAAGTCATTTCAGGAACAGTTGACACAATTGACCCTGACTCTACTTGGATTCCATGACACTGCTTATCTATGGTTTCCTTCTTGTTTTCTAGTAGAGGGTAGTCCCTAGAGAGTGGAAAAACTAAATTGACAGCATCACTTAGTAAAGGACAAGTTACTCTTGGTATGGCAATTCCCCTAGTGGCCATCAGACCTGGAAAATCTGAGCACCTGTTCTACTAAACTCCACCCACCACCTCCCCCAGCCCACCTCTATCACCTGTCTTCAATTCTTGGAAATGTGCCCACTACATTCTTCATTTGTTATTTCCTCTAGCTCCTCGGATCGGCCCTCTTATATCCCCATGGCCCACTCTTTTACCTTTGTATTGTGTGTTTATTATATTATTTTAGAATATTCATATCTACTATAAAAGATGAAAAATAACTGAATGGATGATAATCCTAAAACATGTCAAATGGAGTAAGTGAGCTGTGAGACACGTTAAAGGAAGAGTACACAAGATGTATGAGTTAAGAAGCAGAACAAACTACGTTTTTTATGGCAAGGCTTATGGGGGGAATCAGCAGGTAAAGTGTCTGCCACATAAACATGAAGATCCTGAGTTCATATCCCCAGTATCCAGATAAAAAGCCAGGTGTGATGAGGTCTGTGACCTCAGCTTTGTGTGGAGCAAAATAGGTGGATGCCTCAGGCTTGCTGGCCAAGCAGTCCTGCCACATCGGAGCTCCAGGATCAGTGATAAACCCTACCTCAAAGAACAAAGTGGAGAGTCTTAGAGGAAGATGCTCAGCATCAATTTCTGGTCTCCACATGCACAGGTGAGCATATTTGCATACACATGCACACACATGTGCCCATATATGCACACACGCATGCACATATGCATGCACACATCCACTATATAGCAGTGGTCCTCAACTTTCCTAATGCTGCAAACTTTTAATACAGTTCTTCATATTATGGTGACCTCAAACCATGAAATGATTTTATTGCTACATTATAAGTGTAATTTTGCTACTTTTATGTATTGTAATGTAAATACCTGATATGCAGGATATTGCCACAGGTTGAGAACAACTACAGAAGAGATGGGTTTAACCATATATAAATATATGTAATATATATGTATATTACATGTATATCAAATATATATACATGTATATCAAAAATCATTGGTATATATGCATATATATGTGGATATGTGTGTGTGGCTATATAGGTATGTGTGTGTGTGTGTGTGTGTGTGTGTGTGTGTGTGTGTATGGTTTAACCTCTGATTCCACATATGCTGTAGAACCTGAAAACGCTCATAGCTATTCAGCCATAGTCTCTGCTATTGTCTGAGAACTTTCAGTCTGAAGACTTTTACATCAAGTTCAAGTCTTGTCCTTATAACCTCACTATCAATGGCAAAAATAAACCAAGGTGGGGGCTGAGTGGGGAGATCATACTAGAAATGCATATCTCAGAACATATTCTATCTGGGCCTTCCACCTGCATAGGCTTAATATATTCACCCATGTCCCCTACTTTTTGTTTTCCCATTTGTGTCTTAGGTTGGTTTGCTAGTCTCTATAATCTAAGCATCCTAATTTGAGCTTTTCTCTGTTCAACACCAGGAGGGTTTACCTGGTCTTTAGAGGTTTCCATGACATGAAGGTGATGTCCTCTCTCCAACAACCTTCTTTAAGTCTTTGTTTAAATGTCACTTTCTCACTGAAACCTATACAAAATACATATTCTTAAATTACAAGACCCACAGTTACCCCTTCATCCTCATCCATTTGTGTGTATGTCTATGTCCATGTGAATGTGGGTGTGCATACATGTATGGGCACATATTTGGAGATCATAGGTCAATGTGGTCTATCTTCCTTAATTGTAGGGTATCTCACTCAGCTTGGAGCTCACTGGTTAGACAAGCCTGGCTGGCCAGCATGCCCCAAGGTCCTCCTTTCCCTGCACTAGGATTACAAAGACATAATGTCACACTTGGCTTTTCCATGAGTGCCAGGGTTCAAACACAGGTCCTCATGCCTGCATAGCAAGCACTATTCTGTGGAGTCTCCCTCAACCCTTCTTCTATTGTTTTTCCTCTTGACAAATATCCCTTTACAACAGCATCAGCCAACTGATTTACTGTGCTCTCTGTTCATCATCTTTTCCCTACGCAGAGCATTGCCTCCCCCAGGTTGCTCTATTTGGGGGAGAGAGAAATCACATTGATGAAACAATTCCAGAAACACTGGAGGCACTAAACAATGTTTGCGGTAGAAGCAGAGAAGTGAATCGGTCCATAAAGTGTTTGACATGAGGAATGGGAACTTAAATTCAGACCCTTAGCACCCCTGGGAAAAGTTCAGCTTGGTGGAACACACCTGTAATCCCAGCATTTGTGAGGCAGAGACAAAGGAATCCCTGAAGCCCCGAAGGCAGCTAACCTGTCCAAATTGGTGAGCTTCAGGTTCATGGGTGGAAAGTGATGTCAAGATGTCACGACATCAACTCCTGGCCTTCCAACATATGTACTCGCAAGTGCAAATGCCATATGCACAATCTCTCTCTCTCTCTCTCTCTCTCTCTCTCTCTCTCTCTCACACACACACACACACACACACACACACACACACACGTACCCACACAGAGTCTTTGTTGTTGTATGTCACATACCAGGCCAAAGTAAAAAAATAAAATAAAATAAACCAAAGGAAAAACAAAAACAATATTGGCAAACTTTCACAAATTCAAAAAAAAGAAATAACAAGACAGTTATCAGTCCCAATATTGAACAGCAGCGATGGGTAGTTTAAAGCACAGAATACAGAAAACACCCAAACAATAGAAGGCAGCGGTGACAAGAAGGGATCAGCAAGGAAAAGCTGTCATGCCAGTCTGACAACTGGAGTTTGGATGCCTAGACTACCTGGGTATAAAACCAATGCAGTGGCATATGCCTGTAGTCACAGCAGTCACATGGCAAGAGATGAGATGATTCCACAGAAGCTCTTAGGCCAGCACTCCTGGAGTATGCAGTGCACTAACAAGCAAGAAGAGAGACCCTGCCTCAAAATCAACGTGGAAGGTAAGGACAGACACCTGAAGTTGTCCTCTGACCTTCACAGGACACAGCACTTCTGTGCCTGCCCCATTCCACCCCAACAAATATGTACACAAACACATTGTATGTCCAGACAGATTATTAAATAATTAATTGAAAAAGAAAAAATACAATAATAGTTGTGGATAAATCAGTAAATATTGAATTGCGAGCTAGTTCTTGTGTTTTTCTTTGGTTTTTAATCTGTATTACTTGTTGGTTTGTACATACATTTGAAGCAGAGTCTTCCTATGCAGACCTGAATGGCGTAGTACTCATTGAATAGCCCAGGATGGCCTTCAATTCATGGCAATCCTCTGTTCTTTACTTTATCTGCAATTATAGGTGTAAACCACAATAACCCAGCTGACTCATCTCCACGGGGCTATTAGAGGAATCATAGACTTGTGTTAGCAGATACATTTTTCAAATATGGTTTTATATTTAAGATTGGAAATTATTTTGTTCATGGGAGTTAATCAGTGAATTCAAGCGAGAAAGGAGAGTAGATGAACAGGATATGATATGAATTTGGGTAGAGTAGAGAACTCAAATCTTATTAATGTCAGCAGCATGTCTTTGATTGTGACAAAGAACTGAGATTCAAGATACTATGTTGCCACTTCTAGCTCAAGAATATTTAGAAAGCCAAATCTCTCCCCCGTCCCAAGATTTCTCAATTTTTAAAAATGACTGTTGAATAAAATCCATCCTGTTGGCCTGTTAGATTATGATACTCTGGTACTAATCTCCCTTTATAACTTGATGGCTTCATTGTCTCAGAATGGACTTCTCACTCTTTAGACCTCCATATGTGTCTTAGTATAATAAATGGCAACTAAATATTCTGTTGTTCCCCATACTTATAGAGGCTAGAAAGTTCATGTATTCCAGAAGACAAGGGTTTTCATGAGAGTCTGTCTCCTCCTTTCTAGAGAGCTGACTTCTTAGGATATTGTCACACAATGGAGAAAAGGGAGAGTAGGCTAGCTCTCTCATAAGAGCACTAGCCCCATTATGGAGGTTCTGCCACCATGACATACTTATGTTCCAAAGGCAGTGCATCCCAGTTTCTAGCACCATCTTATTAGGACCCTGGTTCTGAATTCAAGAAGGAAGAAACACAAGCAGGTAGTCCATCACACTATTCTACAATCCCACTACTCCTCAAAGGGTAGCCCCTTCCCACTTCTCCATCCCATCTTCCTAACCCTCATCACATCCCAACAAATTATCATACATTCCAGTCTGAGGCAGAGTCTCTTACAACCTGTGTGACTTTTAGATTGTATCAACCATGTCTTTTGACATTAGATTCCTTTCCTATGCCCATGCCTAACTCAACAGTAAGATGGGTAAGAGTTCATGTCCAGAGACAGAGCCTGATCAGAGTTTTAATCTGCTCTTCCACATTGACTATGAATATAATTCTGAACCAATGATTACACTTTTCTCAGTCTCATTATCTTCATCTGTGAAATGCAAATAATATACCTGCATAGAGATGTTGTAAGTTTAAAACATGAGTAGAAATGTACAAAAAAAATGTATGTGGTACCCAATAAGGCTTCAATTAACATCAGTTGGTTTTCTCTATATAAATACTTTTATCACCTGTGTGCCTTAGAGTATCATGTGCCACTTTCTGCTTAACATAGTACTTATAATGATATATTTGTTCATTATCCTAGCTATAAGAAACACATTTTGTGAATGACTTTAATATTTACAAATCTCTACTGGAGATTTGAGCATACATTTCTCTTGTGATTGAGAAAGAATTTTGCCCACGAGCAGAAAAACAAGAAAACAAAGCCTTCATAATGTCTTTCAGCCCTATTATTAGAGTCTCTTTAGAGCACAGCTTCCAAACAGGGAAGGTAGCAAATCTGCTCAGGGAACAATGTCTGGGGATGCTTTTGGATGCCATAAAATGGGCAGGGGCATATTATTGGCATCTAGCAAGTGGCAAACAGAAAGCTACTAACTATGCTATAATGGAAAGAGCACACCTTGCTTCCTAACGAAGAATTATCTACCCCAAGATATCCTTAGTGCTAAGGTGGAAGCCCTACTCAGAGAAGCCTCAATGCCCAAGCCTATCACCGTTATGTAAGATCTCTCCTATCTTACACTCTTGAGCCATACTGATTAGTTAGGGAAGAGAGAGTAGCTGAAGAAGTTAAAGAACGGTCTTAGTAAGTGGTTGGTGGTCCAGGGAGAATCAGAGACAGATCTCAAGAATTCTCAGTTCATGAGCTCCTTGTCCTGGAGCTCCCTCCCCTTTCCTTTTTATTCCATGAATACATCACTATTGGTGTGTGTGTGTGTGAATACTTTCTGTTGTCTTGAGTAATTTCTCTTACTTGCATGGCCAACCATGGAATCCATTGTGAATGACCTCCTTGAAAAGAACAATGATGAAAATAAGCTTCAAATACAAATGGAGAATTCAGGTAACTCAAGCCTTAAAGAACAGAGAACATGTTGAGAACGTGAATTCATTCTTGTAGTTTCCCAAGGAGACAGCTGCTTTTATAAGAAGGTCAAGAGTCTATCTTGCACTCACTCACACATGTAGGCTGTGAATGCCTGTGGTTATTGCACCGTTTCCTCCCTCGGAACTTTCCTACATCAGCAGTCTGCCTATTGTCTTTTGTGATGAACTGTCATCTAGTTGGATGTGCTTCTTTCTTTCTTTTTTCTTTTAGTTTCTTTTTAAATCTCCTCCCTCCCACGTTTCCTCCATCTTGCTTTCTTTCCTTCTGTTTCTTACTTCTCTGTGTTATTCCTCATTTCATTCCAATTTCAGGAACAAGAAGGAAAATAGCCACTGTGGGCGCCTTCCAGCTCTTTGTCCACTTTTGGAGGTATGGGGGCGGTATGCAGGGGAAGGGAGGTGGGGGAGGGGAGCAGTGTTTCTTTTAAAAATCATATGCTGCCATCTGGTGGTCAATTTATATACTCAACCAAAGAGCTGGGTTCAGATTGAAGTGTCTGACAATGAATTGAGTCCTGCTTGACCAGAGGTAAGCAATAATTGATACTGTCTTCATGGTTAAAGTCCCAGTGTTCAAAGCTACTCCTTAAGATTTTTATTTCTCTCAGGCAGGTGGAATATTTTGTTCCCAAACTGAGTACAGAAAAATCTGAGCATAAAGCAGATCTTTGCTGTAGGTTCACAGCATATAAACTCCTCCGTAGGATTTGTGGATTCCTGATCTCCCTTTCAGCTCACCCTAGTTATCTTAAGATTTTCTGGATTAACAGAAGGGAACTTGGAGCTCCTTCTAATTGTTGGCAATGCTGGAGATTGGATAAACACTAACACTGTGCCACTAAACTATAACCCTAGCCCTCAGAGAGATTTTTTTTTCAGAGAGATATTTTAAAGGTAAAAATAAAACATAATCGATATAATGGTACAGATACTTATTCTTTTCTATAGCAAGGAACTATTTTCACACACAGAGACAGACAGACAGACAGACAGACAGACAGACAGACAGACAGACAGACTACAAACAATGATACTACTACCCAAAGCAACTCAGAGGGCCTTGAAAACCATTTTTTCATTCCACAACCCATCAGCAAATCCCATAGACGTGTCTTTTAATCTTTCTTTAATCCTCCTCCATATTGTCTTCTTTTTCCTCTTATTCAGTACAACCCTATACCAGGTTCTCCCTCTCCCTTTCTTTTTTCCTCTCCCTATCCCAATGCTGTGTGTGACTCTGCATTCTCTGTCTGTCTCTACCCCACTCCCTGAAAGGAGAATCCAGTTGTTCCAACAAGGAGCTCTAGAGACCGACTGGTGTTTCAGAAGTAGAAAGAAGAGATGCTGTCTCAGGAGATGGTACCAGATGGATCAGGCTTTCATTCCAGTGCAGCCTCTGCCTCCTTTGCTTCATTTTTAGTGTGAATTTTCTGAATCGCTTTGATTGAAAACTAAATGGCAGATCCTCTCAGATTGTGACTTTGGGGTAGCTACTATGAAGCTCTTGAGATGGGGAAGAGGAAACAGAGCTGTGTCCAGAATGTTAGCAATTCTAAAAACATGCTGCTCTTCAACATGCTGAAAAACAGGATGTTGCAGCCCAAAGAAGAATCTCTACAAACATCCCTGAGAAGAATGAGCTATGGTGACCAAAGTCCCTGTTAACAATGAACTACAGTGACTGAGGTCCCCTGTAAACAGTTAGCTATAGTGACTGAGGTCCCTGTGAATGGTGAGCTATGGTGACCGAGGTCCCTATAAATAGTCAACTATGGCAACTGAGGTCCCCATAAACAGCTAAAGTGACCGAGGTCCCTGTGAACTGTGAGCTGTGGTGACTGAGGTCCCTGTGGACAATAAGCTGTGGTGACAGAGTTCTCTGTGAATGTGAGCTATGATGACATGAGGTCCTTATGAACAATAAGCTACAATGACTAAAGTCTTCATAGGTACCACTCTCTAGTTTCCCCTCAGGGAAGTGTCACGTGCTGGAATTTGAGACAACCAAAGAAGCGGTGTCCATCTTGTCACTGAAGTTATGTTCAGGCTTGGGAATATTCAGGTTAAGGAATGGCACCTTCTGACTTTGTTTCCATGATCACTGACTACTATGTTGAGAATATATGGGGAGGAACAGGATGCTTGGCAAAGCATCAGGGAGACCTGCCTAGAAGTCACCTGGGTCATCAACCTTGAGTTCTGAACCCCTGAATCTGGCTGCTAGCCATCTCTTACAGTTGAGTGTTTGGCCCGCAGAAATTTTCTGAATGAAACCTGTAAATAGACTAGACGTAGTTGTGCAAAAATTAATTTACCTAATTACGGTCGACTACTTACTATTTCCTAGAAAGGTTTTACAAGGCTGGGCCTTGGCTGGCATCAGGGAACTTGGATTTCAGAACCTTTCAATTGCAGAAACTATGAGAATGTCTCTATGTGTCTAAACTCTTTTTCTTTCCTTTTGCTTAATTATTTATTTATTCAATTTACATCCTGATTACACCCCTCCCTCCTCTCTTCCGAGCCCCACCCTTACAAATCCCTACTACCCCCCCCCATCAGTCTCTCCCGTCTCCTCAGAGAAGGGGAAGCCCCCTTGGGTACCACCCTCTCCAGGGACATCTAGTCCCAGGAGGATTAAGCATATCTTCTCCTACTGAGGCCCAACGAAGCAGTCCAGTTAGAGGGAGGATGCAATGGCAGGCCACGGAGTCAGAGACTGCCCTCCCTCTCCGATTTTTAGTTTCAAGCCATGTATTTTGACCACCAACATATTGATGTTGTTAAAGGCAACTGATGTTATCACAATGGGCAGGAATAAAAGTATTCCCAGGACAAGAAGGGCTAGCATGACCAAACTATATATGCCATTCTTGAAGCTTGACCAACATGGAAATATTGACCTTAAGCCAAGAATAATTTTATCAGTGATATCTCCAGCATTAAAGCTCAGTTTAGAGCAGCATTCTTTAAATTCATAATCTCCGGCATGCAAAGTTAAATCATCCAGAGAGGTGTTAGAATTATGTCAAATACCCTGGAAGTGTCTTTGAACTTTTTCCCAATTATAGTGACTATCACTGTAAATTTTAGAAGTAACACAAATCCATTGGTATTTAGCATCAGCCACAAGATGGCTTCTTACTCTTAAACTCTGAACCAACAATTTGAATAGAGTCATAAAGAGCATTGATCCATTGTTCCAAAATGCCTATGTAAATCTTCTTGAGTACTCAAAGCATTAGTAACATTTTTTGCTAAATGATTAACAAAAGTAGCTGTCTTAACTTCTTATGTCAGAGCAATTGCAGAAACAGTGGTGCTAACTATTAATGTAATTAAAGCTGTTATACCAGCAATAACCAAGCCCACTACTCTCATGTTTCTACTTAAAGCCTGACTCACTTCTTCTAGTACTTACAAGTTTTTCAGAATACCAAGGTCCTGTAATATTCATAGACAATAAAACAAAAGCTGGTTGATAGACCACCATAACAGACATGCCAGGTTTCAACCCACTAACACAATCAGAAAGTTTGCAATCAACACAACTTACATTAAATACCATAGAAGAAACAAAAGAAATTTTAACATGGCCAATTAATAAAAGATTAGGAACCTTAACACATGCACTAACACTTATTCATAGTCCGGATCCTGTCACAATTTTGTCTATTGCCAACGTAACTTCATAGGGAGCTGCAGCTAACTTCCAGACATACCATTAGAAATGGCCAGCCTCTGATTGCCAAGGGCCTATGGACATCTCCTTTTGCCCAATGTTTGAGTGATTCCGCCAATCAATAATTTGCATATTAGTGGAAACATTAAACCACATTGGGGGGTTGATTATAACCTTCATTCCATCTAATAACTTTGTTAAATGCTGGTTCCACATTCTCTGTGGGTTTCGATCCACGAGGTGTAGTATTTCATGAGGATCAGGGGCAAATCCCTCACAGAGTTTAGGCAAGCCTAGCTCTATGATTTGAGTTAAGGTTTGTGAAACGATGTTCTTCCAAATTTGAGGAAACACAGAAAAGCACCCATCATTCGTACTATTCTTCACAAGGTAAACAGGAATACCATCATCAAATGCCTTGAAAGTCATGGTCTTGTTATAAATTGAATCCTGTCTCCAGGTAGATCCATGAAGTTGAATATTATTACTGGTCATGAGAATCTCCAGTCTGGACCACACTGCTGGATGCATCGGTGGTGGGTCAGGAACCTAGGACTTCACAGTGGACTTTGCTTTGTGTGGGAACCATCACCATCATCAGTAAGGGGGTCAGCAGGAAGGTGGGATTGTTCTGTTTGCCTCACCAGCTTTTCTGGCAGCCACTGTGCCCCATTTTCTTCCTGTGAAAAAACACAAACGTGACCTCGTCCCCGAATGAGTACTCGGGCCCATGCCATTGGCCTGTCATAGAATCCTTCCACTTCACTGAAGCATACATAATGGAGTGTGAGGATGCAAAAAAAAAAAAAAAAAGTGATCAGCAGCTGAACGTCCATGAGCATCCAAATTTTAAAAATTTAAAATAAAAAGAGCATGATTTAAATAGTTTTGTGGTGTATAGGGATATAACTCCCCCTTTTTTATTTTATGAAGATATTGCTTTAAAGTCCCATGGGCCCTTTTGACAACACCTTGTCCTTGAGGATTATAAGGAATCCCAGTAATATGGGCGATATTAAATTGTCAACAAAATGTCTCAAATGCTCAACTGCGATAGCCAAGTACCATTATCTGTTTTAATCTGATTTGGAACACTCAGCATAGAAAAACAGCAAAGCCAATGACTAATTACATTTTTAATTGTTTCTCCTGTTAAAGCGGTTGCAACTAGAAAGCCTGAAAAGGTGTCAATAGTCACATGTACGTATAATTTTACAAAATCAGAAATATAAGTAACATCCATTTGCCATAATTGATTAGGTATAAGTCCACGGGGATTAACACCATTATGTGATACAGGAGGAAACTGAGGACATTGAAGACAAGTCTTTACAATTCGATGTGCACATTCTCTATAAATACCAGATTGTTGTCTCAAGTTATTACTGTTTTGATGATGTAAAGAATGAGATTGCTTAGACAATTGTTTCTGTGTAAGGCCTATATAATTGTCCCCTCATTCTACAGCCTGTTTTAGTCCTGATTTAAAAGGTGTTAACAGAGTAACAGTAGGACTTAAAGCAAGAGGTTTCCCCTCATTTCTGTTACTCTTTAAAAATCACTGAAGGAGGCAACTTCTTCATTTTTGGCACTACTATTGATATGTTCTCTTCAGAATCTGAACTTTCACTACTCTTTCGTTCTCTGAGAACTCGCTCAAATCTTTCAACAAGCCCAGCTAATTCTTTTTGTTTCATCTTCTATTGTCTCTGGGATATCCTTGCCTGTTCCTTTGCAAAAAATGCCTTAAGAGAATCCCGGGAAGGAGGCCAATCCTCATCAAGGGACTTAGCAGCCTCTTTCTCCAATTCGATTTTGTCTCCGGGATCAAGAGGCTCGCCACTCTCTCCTGACTTGTCTGAAATGTCGGAAATAGGAGGTGCAGGTGAAACAATTTCATCTTTCTTCTTGTTTTCACTATCTGCGTCTTCCAATATCTTACCTAATTTTACACTTTCATGTCTAGGATCCAAGGTATCCCTAAATAAGATCTGAAGGCTAAAAGCATCGATGGGAATTTTTTTCAGGACCATGTGTTGTATAGTACCGTTTTATCCCTTCTTCCACTTTCTCCCATGTCTATAAACTTACTGTACCTTCCTCGGGGAGCCAAGGATAGATGTCTCCTATAAAAATCAGAAACCGGATGATTTGTTTCTGACTTATCTTCACTCCTCTAGCTTTCAACATATCCTTAAGCATATATACAAAAAGCACTCTGCCATTACCGTGCCCCATTCTTACAGTGTTTACTCCCCGCTGGCCCAAATTTTCCTCTCCGTGCACTTTCTGTTCCCACCGTCTCCTTCACTGTATTCCCCTTACTGGAGCCGGACGTTGAGGCGTCACCTGATCAAGCCAGCTCAGTCAGTCAACGGTTTTCCCGGGAGTTAACATGGAGTAAAAAGAAACAAAGACAATTAGACAACACTGTAGCATGACCTCTTCTGAGACTGAAGAGGGTTTCTTTTTTTTTTTCCCCAGTCTGCTTTTATACCATTTCTAGGTCAAGGAACAGACAAGGCAATAAACACAAATAGTCAAGGAACAAGCAAGGCAATGAACTAGGTCTCATAGACACTGTTTCTAGGGGCTTCTCAGGATGACCAAGACAAAAGGAATGTGGCACGCTCCTCAGCTGAGCCCATTCTGAGCTTTGCTTTAGTCCAAATGTAAATATCTGGGCCTATTTCCTGAGTCTTGGCCCAAAGTCAAATTCCTGTCTGAGCCTACTTCCACGTCTTAGCCCAACACCAAATTCCTGCAAGGTGGCCCCCAAAGCTCTCCACACATCGTGGTTGAAAATCTGTTTTGTTAGATATTAGAGCAGTTACTCCAGCTTGCTGCCTGGGTCCGTTTGCTTGGAAAACTTTTTTTCCAGCCCTTTACTCTGAGGTAATGTCTATCGTGGTTGCTGAAGTGTGTTCCTTGTATGTGGAAGAATGATGTTTGTAACATCATTGTATGTTGACGACGCTGTTTTCACATCTATTCTGTTAGGCTGTGTCATTTATTAGGGAATTGAGTCCATTGATATTGATATTAATGAATGACCCATGATTGTTAATGTCTGTTATTTTGATGTTGGTGGTGTTCTTGTGAGTGCGTGTGTGTGTGTGTGTGTGTGTGTGTGTGTGTCTGTGTGTCCCTCATTTTGTTTTTGCCAGTGTGAAATTATTTTTTTCCTGTGTTTTCTTGTGTATAATTAGTCTACTTGGGTAGGAGTTCTTCTAATATTTTCTGTAGGGCTAGATTTGTAGATAGATATTAAATTTGGTTTTGGCTTGTAATATCTTGTTTTCTCCATTTATGGCGATTGAGAGTTTTCCCAGATATAGTAGTCTAGGTTGATATCTGTGGTTCTTAGAGACTGTAAGACATCCATCCAGGATCTCCTGGGTTTTAGAGTCTCTGTTGAGAAGTCAGATGTAATTCTGATAGCTCTGCCTTTGTATGTTACTCGCCTTTTCCCTTTGCAGCTTTTAATATTCTTTCTTTGTTCTGTGGATTTTGTATTTTGATTTTTATGTGGTGGGAGAATTTTCTTTTCTGTTTTAATCTAATCGATGTCTATATGATTCTTATATGTTTATAGGCATCTCTGTTTTTAGGCTGTGTAAATTTTCTTCTATGATTTTGTTGAAAATATTTTCTGATCTTTGGAGCAGGGAATCTATACCTTCTTCTAGTCCTATTTTTCTTAAGTTAGGTCTTTTCATAGTATTCCCAGTTTTCTGAGTGTTTTATATTGGGAAATTTTAGACTTTACATTTTCTTTGACTGATGTAACAGTTTATTCTACCATATTTTGTATGCCCGAGATTCTTTCTTCTACTTTTTTTTTTATTCTGTTGGTGATGCTTGTGCCTGTTCTTCCTGTTCTCTTTCCTAAGTTTTCCATCTCCAGAATTCCCTCAGTTTGTATTTTCTTTATTGTTCCTTTTTCCATTTTCAGGTCTTGATCAGGTTTATTCATTTCCTTCACCTGTTTAATTGTATTTTCCTATATTTCTTTAAGAGATTTATTGGTTTCCTCTTCAAAGGTCTCCACCTGTTTGGTTGTATTTTCCTGTATTTTTTAAGATATTTATTCAGTTCCTCATTAAAGGCGTCTATCATTTTTATAATATTGGATTTATATTGTGGATAGCCCTGGGCTTGTATTTTGATGCTAATTCCACTCCTTGGAGGGGCTGCAGAGTAGAAGTTGCCTTGTGAACCTTCTCCCCACCTTAACTTTTCAAATAAAGACTTGAGCCAGTGATTGGGCAGGAGGAAGGGGGAGGAGCTGAGAGTTTGGGGGAGGAGAAAAAGGATCACCAGGGGGAGCGGGGAGGAGCTATGAGGGATTGACAGAGAGGCTGCAGAGAGAGAAGCTCCTGGCCTGGAGAAACCGCAAGTTATATGGGATAATATAGATGGGAATAGAGTAGTGTAGTGGAAGATCTGCCCAATCTAGGCTTATAGCTTGTAATGTTACTGATGAGTTGAGATTTCTTTTACCAGGTAATTGAGTTGGAAACAAAGTAGCAAGTTTAATGGTATTTTCCTTTATTTCTTTAAGAGATTTATTGGTTTCCTCTTCAAAGGCCTCCACCTGTTTGGTTGTATTTTCCTGTTTTTCTTTAAGATATTTATTCAGTTCCTCATTAAAGGCTTCTATTGGATTTAAGGTCATTTTCTTGTGCTTTGGTTGTGTTAAAATATCCCACTACAAGGATTTCTGTGGTGGGATAACTGTGCTCTGGGGGTGCCATATTGCCCTGGCTTTTGTTGATTGTGTTCTGCTGGTCTTTAGCCATCTGGTTGTCGCGTGGATGTTCCTGGTAGCAGGTATCCGGAAGGCAGGTCTAACCTGCATGTGTGTTCCTGGAGAATAGGCCTCTAGAGGGCAGCCTTGGGCTGGACAATGGAGGGGATTGGGGATGGGGAGGGTCTAACCTGAGTGTTCCTGGTGGTCAGACAATGGAGCTATGGCAAGGGCAACACAGCGAGGCTTTCCCCAGAGGACTCAGCAGGTAGGGGAGGAGGGAAGCAATCTAACCCGGAAGTCCTTGGTGCTGTGGGTCTGGTGAAGGCAGGCAAAGAGGTGGCGGTACAGTTCTGTGTATCCGAACTCTTGATGCAACAATGTGATTTGACTTTGATACCTGCTTCTCTTCTAGTCCCCGGAGTCTTACTACGATTAACAGCCACCAACCAGATACAAAAATAAACTCTACAGGAAAACCCAATGGATGACAGTCATTACTGCCTCCCAAACAAGAAATGGCAATTTATCCAAGTTCCTTGCTTTGCTTCTTTCTTTCCCAGAGCCTCACGGTTTGACACAACCAAAGCTCAAAGTTCAGTCACAAGTATGAAAAGAATGGACCTACACTTTATCGACCTTTCATTTCTGCTTGTGATCAGTAGGGGGAGCCTGAGAGCCAAGGAAAGAGCTGTAGTCAACATCTGGGAACTTCTTTGAAAACTGAAAGTCAGCCCCGCCGCCATCTTTGCTGCTGCTCGGCCAGGACAAGAGGACCCAGGTAACTGAGTTATCCCGAGTTTAAGATCTCTGGGGACGCAGTCTGCCAGGCTGCAACCTGCGCACAGGATCTGGGCTGAGAGGTGGTTCGTCTGTATGCCAGCCAGGCATGGGTCTTGTGCCCTGCAGGGTGGTCAGCACTTGGAGGGGCTCCCAGCCACCATCTTCGCTCCCCAACAGAGCAGACAAGCAGCATCAGGTCCACAGAGACAACCAAGTACATTGCCTAGAGCAAGATACACCAGGGTTCCAACAGCATCCAAGATGAGGGCAGCACATCAGCAATCTGTGCTAGGGGAAACCCAGTCATACAGTGGTGGGGAAATAGCTTTACAGGCTCACAGGGGTTCAAGCACCAGCCAGTGACTTCAGGACCAACTAACACCAGAGATAACCAGATGGCAAAAGGCAAACCGTAGGAACGTTACTAACAGAAATCAAGGCAATATGACAGCTCTGAACCCAATTCTCCAACAGCAGTAAGTYCTGGATACCCTAACACACAAGAAAAACAAGATTTAGATCTAAAATCACTGGTCATGATGCTGTTAGAGGAACACAAGAAGGACATAAATAAATCTCTTAAAGAAATACAGGAGAAAATGGATCAAAAGTTAGAAGCCCTTACAAGGGAAACACAAAAAAATCATTTAAAGAAATTCAGGAGAATCAGGAGAATCAAAAGATAGAAGCCAATAAGGAGGAAATGCAAAAATCACTTAAAGAAATACAGGAGAACGTGGGTCAACAGACAGAAGTCATGAAAGAGGAAACACAAAAATCTCTTAAAGAATTACATGAAAACACAAACAAGCAAGTGAAAGATCTGAGCAAAACCATCCAGGATCTAAAAACAGAAGTAGAAACAACAAAGAAATCGCAAAGGGAGACAATTTTGGAGATAGAAAACCTTGGGAAGAAACCAGGGGCCATAGATGCAAATATCAACAACAGAATACAAGAGATAGAAGAAAGAATTCAGATGCTGAAGATACCATAGAAACCATTGACTCAACAGTCAAAGAAAATGCAAAATGCAAAAAGCTTGTAACCCAAAACATCCAGGAAATCCAGGA